>VMDR010000983.1:0-26724 GCA_007922815.1 Macrotus californicus
CTCTGTGCATCTTAACAGACACATCAGGAGCCTCCTTAATATTCTGTCTAGGAATGTGTTCTTCTCCCAAAGTGTTGGGCTGCTACTGTCTTTCCTCCTCAACCCTAGTGAAGAGTGGCATCAATATTTAGTAGGATAAAGGCAAAGACTTTTCCAGCATAGTGATGCTCAATTTATGCTGCGAAAAACAGTCAATATCAGCAAGTGAAGAGACAGTTTGTCTTGAGCTATTTTACCTGGGGGGGTTGAGACAGACCCTCAAAAATCTCAATCATCTTGCTTTCTTCTGCAAAACACCAGGACCCTGGGGGAGGGGAGAAAAGAGATAGAGTCTAGAGAGAAAGCCAAAACCCAATCCAAGAAGGATTCTGTATGAACTGAAAGGTCGCACGAAGAGAAAAGAGATGTTTTGCATCTCTTTCATTGAACATTGTGTTTGCTGGCAGTCCGTGGGGTTATTTCCCAGTTGGCCATGAACTGTACCTGCAGTTGTGGGTTTACAGGGCAACATGCCAGGGTAGAGGGTGGTATTTTTCAAGATGTCATCACCCCCCGCACTATGATAGCAGACTGCATGTTTTAGCTCGCATGTTTTTGTGTCTATCCCAAGGAGAAAGTTAAATTTAGCACATTTCTGCTAGCCACTGAACCATGAAAAGCCTCCATGGTCTTGGGTTAGTCACAGTCTTTTTCATCTGCTTGTGAGATCTCTCCTTGTGAATTGTCAATCCTCTGAGGAATGATGAGTTTATAGTGTGAGCTGTTACCATAAATTCTTAGAACATATCAGGAAATGTGCTGATGGGCTGGTATGTTCATAGTGATTTCTTAGTCCCAGCCTGGGAATGTTAGGAACGCTCTATTCAGCTGGGTGTGTGTGTGTGTGTGTGTGTGTGTGTCTCAGCGTGCACGCATGTGTGTAGGCCTTGTAGTGTAAACAGGGCACTCTGGGTGACCTTCAGACTCTTCCTGCACTTGCGTTGGCATTGTGTTGGGAAATCAGAATGGTGTGTAACCTCCCACAGTGGTTCTGGAGCAAGGAGATGAACTGTTAGTGCCATAGGCCCTACTTTCCCACACCAGGGCCTTCGGGGTCAAGTGTCAGAGACACAACGTCCCTTAGACCAGTGCCTGCAGACAGGGGCATCAGGGTCTTGCAGGGAATGTGTTTAAATGCAGATGTCATCGTCAGACTCCGTCCAGATTTACTGAATCATACTCCGGGGGATAGAGCCCAGGAATCTATACGTATTTTTTTAAACTTGCCTGAGGACATTTTTTTCATTGCTTTTAGAGAGAGAAAGAGGAAGAGAGAGTAAGGAAGAGAGAGTAACATCGATGGGAAAGAGAGAAGCATGGATAGGTTGCCTCCCATACATGCCCAGTCCAGGGATCTAACCTGCGACCTTTCAGTCTATGGGACGCCACTCCAACCCGCTGAGCCATACTGGCCAGGGCCAGGAGTCTGTATTTTAAAAACTGCCCAGGTTGTTCTCCAAGAAGGTGGTAGCATCACTGAGTGTTGACAAGTTCTTTTGACTTCGATTCCCAAATATTTCTTGCGTCTTTCGCCTCTGTGTGTCCACTAGCCACTGGTCAAGTCCAAGCTACCAGCATCTCTGGCCTGGGCCACCACAGTAGCTTCAAAGTTCTCCTGCAGGGACTCCCTCCCTCCAATCTGTACTCTGCAGAGGAGCCAGAGTGGTCACTGCAAGTCTCAGATCGGATTGTCACACGAGGACACTCAGTTACTTTTTTCCATTGCATTCAGGATGAATACAATGGTGGGGCCCCCACCCACCTCCCAGCCTCGTCCCTGCTAATAGGCCTTTGCACTCCGAGGTTCTCTCCAGATACTTCTTCCCCTCCCTTCACACTTCCTGAGTAAAGGCTCAGCTGCCATTACTTCTGCAGGAGGCCATCCCAACCTTTCAGGGGCAGCCTTTTCCAGCCCTTTATTATATTGATTTACATAATAATTTTATGACATGTGCCTCTCCACGTAGAATGTAATTTTCCAGGAAGGCAGACACCACTTTTCTTCACTATTGTGGCCTTAGTGTGTGGCATGCAGTAAGCTCTAAATACAGGGTGGGGCAAAAGTAGGCTTACAGTTGTTTGGATGGAAAATAACACAATAATCAATACATAACAGTACAGGAATAAACTCTGTTCCACACACTCACAGCTGTAAACCCACTTTCGCTGCACCCTGTACCTGCCCTCTCCTCCACGTGGCTGGGGTGGCATTCAGGCAATCTTCAGTCCCAGAGAAGACACGGAGTCTCAGGTGGTTCAGGGCTCACAGGTGCACCCGAGTGCCACTGGCACATGTGGTATTTCAGTCATCGTGATGTATGTAGTTACATGCTGCTTTGAGCTGTGGAATTCTGGGCCGAGCTGAGGGTGGCCAGCAGAGAGCAGGCACAGTTGGTGACTTGAGCGCTTGGCGTATCTCACTTATCTTGGCTTAGTGAAAACAAACATTTACTGAACATGAACTAGGCACCAAACATGCCCTTTACTAAGTGGCTTATGATCTAGGGAAGAGACAGACATGAAACAAGTAACTACATGTTTATGGGAGGGTCAAAGTCCAGCTGGGGGAGGGGGGTCAGAGACCGGCTTCCCTGCATAAGGGAGGTCAGGAAAACAGGCCGTGTGTAGGGCACCAGCCAGGTGTAGGCCCATGTGGAGTGAATTTCAGAACATGGCTATTTACTGGGCAGCGGGGAGCACCCAGTTCTGCCCAATTCTCCTGAGTTGGGCTTTGGCCCATCCACTCCCCACCCATCCTCTGAGGGGGTTGGTTGAGAGTGCCCCTGCCAATCTGGTCTAGAATTCGAATGCCATGCTGAACAGGAGGGAAAGGTGTGTAAGTGGGTACCCTTTAGGGCCCCCTTCTCTGACCCTGCATCACATGGGCTGTTGTGAATGTAGCACCACCCCCAGCACCCCTGAAGGAGCAACATTAAACATCATCACCACTAGCAGTTTTTACTCATTTCTTTATTAATGTAGAAAAGGAGCCTGAGGCAGCTGGACCAGCAGTACAAAGCATGGTGAGTTAATACTATTCTGGTGAAGCATTGGCTTTACAAAAGTGAAGGAGCAGGCAGGAGCTGCCCTGGTTCTGGGGCCAGGCCCAGCCTACTGCCCAGAACCTCGCAGGAGCACCCGGAACCAGCCCCTGGGAGAGGGTGATAGGTAGGTTGAGTGGGATGAACTGGAGACCATGGGGGACAGATGGCAGGGATGGAGGGCCAGGCAGTGGGAACCCTCTGTGGCTGATGAGGACAGGAAACTGCTGGCATGAGGCTCTCCACTGGGCCACGGGCAGGGGCTGCAGGTGGCCTCGGCTCTGGGGATGGGAAGAAAAATCTTGCCCGACCGCGGGAATCCAAACAGGGCCCTATGCTGAAGGGCCTTCCTTTCTCTCTCTACCAGTGGCCACCTTTGCTCTGAACTACAACAGGTGGGGCTTCAGGGCCCAAGGCACAGAGGGAGGCACAGAAGCCTCCCCATTGGAAGAGGGGGCAGGGAAGGAAGCACTTGAGTGTTCCCAGCTTAGGCAGCTGGGGCTGAGACACAGGGCAGGACAACAGCACCCCCGTGCAATGGGGCTTGAACATGGGGCAGGGGTGGGCATGCCCTTGGCTAGTTACCCCATGGCAATGGTGCCTGCCTCTAACCTTCGCAAATGGAGTCTGCAATGAGCAGGGCATAGCAGACCTGGGTTTCAGCCTGAGCTTTCCTGGAACAGAGTACTATTACCATGGGCCAGCCATGTCCTGCCCTGGCCAGTTCCTCATGTGTTAAGGAGGGCTTTGGATATGACCTCTCAGGTCACAAGAGGGACTCTGAAGAACAAAGGAGCTCCAGAACCTGTTCTTCGTAGCTAAGTGGGAATTGGTCCCAACCAGACTCTGGGTGCTGGCATGGGATGGGGGTTAAAAGGTGATGGAAGGAGGAAGATGCCCTTGCGTGGAACCTACCCCCAGAAACATTCCAGAGCTGGGAAAGACTACGGGAGCCTCTCCTTTGTCCAGGGGAAGAGAGGCCGCTCTACCTTCAGTGGAGGCCCTTCATAACCACTGCCTGTGTAGCGCCTGGCATGGAGAAAATGGGGGGCACTAACTGACCCTTCCTGTTCTTCCCTGGGGTGGGGAGCTCAAGGCCTCTTTGTGGCTTCTGCCTCTAGCCCTTCCCCTGGGGTCGGGAGTGCTCTTTACTGTGTTCCTGCCTTGGGGATAGCCCAAGACTCTTCCTGGCTGGCACATGTTAGTTGGTGAGGAAAGGACAGGGATGAGTAAGCAGACAGGGAGGTGAGAGCAACTCTCCGGCTTTCTCCGCTTCCTCTGGTGAGAGCCGCTCAGTCCACCGAGTTGCAGACCTCCTCCACCACGGCATTGAAGACGTGCGGCTGGTCTGCGTAGACATGGTGCGAGGCACCCTCGATCTCCTGCGGAGAAAGGAACCCACGGGGGGTGGGACAGCCCTTTACTCCGGGCACTGGAGTGTGTCAAATCTTTTCTTATTCTTTAGATCTGCTTGCCTATCACCCATGGGCATTTCCTGGAAACAATGGCCCACTTTTCTGCCTGAGTCTTGGAGAGAAAGACTTTCTCCTTTCCTGTGGGAGCCAATGACTGTCAATATCCCATTCTCCTCCCGTGGCCATTCGCTGTACCTTGCCCTCCATGCAAGCCCCACCACCAATCTGCTCATTTTATCCACAGGCCCATAAACCAGGGCCCACTGGGCAGCCAGCCTAATTAAGCACACTTGTTAGCGAATAAACATTGAGGCGGGTAGAAAAAAGGGAAGGTAGGAGTGTAGTGGGAAGACTTCATGTCAGTCTCTACTATTCTCTCTACTGTTCACAGTTCTGGTTTTGCGTGGGGACTGCAGGGGGCTGGAGCGGCGCCATGATGTCTGTGCCAGGCTACTGGACAAGAACATGCTTTTTGGCTGAACAAGCTACACAGAAGCGAGAGGCCCCCTGATTATGAAATGACAGAGTCCTGGCTGGTGTGGCTCAGTGGACTGAGTGCCAGCTTTCAAACCAAAAGGTGCTGGTTCAATTCCCGGTCAGGGCTCATGCCTGAGTTTCAGGCTGGGCTCCCAGCTGGAGGTGTGTGGGAGGCAGTTGAGTGACTGTCTCTTCTTGTCTACGGCCACACCACCCTGACTGCCCCCGATCTCGTCTGCAATGACCCAGAACCAACCTTTTCAAGTCCACTGCCCCATCTCAGTCTGTTCATCCCTCTTTTCCCCACTGACTCTCCCATCACCCTTCTCTACCCAGAGTGCACATCCACACGGAGAGTCAACCAACACGTGCTGGCATTCAGTGCACAGCTTTTCTGCCTTGGTGCTGCTCCTCAGGTGGCCAACGTACCAGGTCTCGGACATAGGAATCTGGCCGCTGCAGTTTCACCTTTTTTCCCGTGCTCGTGTCGATCCAGGTGTTGGCCCCATAGATCATGGTGATGGGCACATCTTTGCGAATCAAGTGAATTCGCTCTAACATGGGGCGCCGGGCCCAGCCAAAGGACTCCATCATGGATTTGAAGGCCGTTTCACCACTGAGAAGCAGAAGGGGGCCGGGAATTAGTGGAGTAAACTGCATGGCATAAAACGTCAGCTTGGTCTCTTCAGAGGCTGGGGCAGCATCTTCATCATCTTGGGATTCCCTCTCAAACTCTGGGTTTGGGACTCATTAAATATTGGTAAGATCGGGAGATGGGACTGAATCTCTAGAGGCCTCCTAACAAACCCAGTTAGAGGGCACACTTGTGAAAACGCCCAAGGCACGGAGTATTTTCCTATAATGTAATGGGTTAATATTTCTTCAACAAATATTTCCGTGTCACACCCTGAGCTGAGTGAGGGGATGTGTGACCAAGGCGGATGTAGTACCTGCCGGTCCGGTTCACATTTCAGCTCACACGTTAGGCATTAAATAATGAATGATATGATTAATTAACTTCACACTCCCTACGAAGTCTGGAAGGGCAACGGAGTGCTGTAAGGCCACAGACTAGAGGGTTAGCCTGCCAGGGGTGGGGGGAGAGTGTGTTCATCTGCAGTGGAGTCTGAGGAGTGAATACTATGGCAGTACAAAGAGTTTCCTGAGGACACTCTGGAATAAAACATGCATCTCAGGGAGATCTGGGGGAGCAGCAGTCTGTGCTGTGAGGGAAGCAATGGCTGCCAATCGAATCTACTTTGCTCCCTGGTCATTTCCTCAGGTGGAGTGAACAGAGGCCGTATCATGAGGAGTCTGCAAGGCTGATACCGACATGGCTTTCCAGGCTGATCTGTAGCTTTTTGGGGAGCAGTGGAGATTCAGGAGACTGCCTTCTACCAGGCTCAGCCAGTCTTCTTTGCACCCCTGTGATTAAGAGGAACCCAGGTTCTGCACAAGCCACCGGAATCAGTTCTTCCTTAAGACACTGCAGCGTGGTGGAAGAACCAGACTCTGAAGTCAGGGAGACATGAGTTCAAGTCCTGGCTATACTCTCTCAGCAAGTGCTATAACCAGAACACATCTTAACTTTCTCATCTACCAACTGGAGAGGAATTATACCTACTTTATTAGGTCATTGTGAGGAAAATAAAAATATGTACAAAGCCCCTAAGTTTAGGTGAAATAGAGTAGGTATGCCCCTGCACCCCTTCTCCCCCGAGATTTTTCCTTGGCCACATTTCATGTTTTCCAAGGGAATGGTAAGAGTTAGCCTGTCAGGGTTATAACTCAGAAACCCTCAGGGGGTTATAAAACTAAGTGATGGTATTTGCAGGAGGGGATTGGTTATCACTGACATCTCTGCTTCCTTCAGGACACAAATGAATCCCATTATTACATATTCTGTGGCTTAGATTGGGAGGCTATTCACTGTCCAGAACTAGGTCTGAGAAGGGGGAACACTCTGAGGAAAGGGGTAGGGTTGTGTGTGAGGGGCCTCAAGTGGGTATGAGACTGGCGCTGAGCCCAGTGGGGGCTGAAAGAGGGGCAGAGCTCGGAAAGCGGAGTGCTACCTGATTTGACTGCTGAGCTGCGTTTCTATACTGCTGCCTAAGCGCAGCCCTTCAATGAGCTGAGCTCATGCGGAATGTTGGATGGGCCATTCCCACGCTTCCCGATGGCTGTCTGGGTTTGAGGCTAATGCTCAGACAGTACTGCTGGAATGAAAATCCCCTCTTTCTCCACAGCTTTGGCTCATAATGGTGCCCTGGACAGGCTTGGAATGAGGTGGGGCTGCGCTGCTGCTCCCAGTGACCTTGGCTCCCAAGATGCCTCCCAGCAAGCAGCTCAGGGTGAGCCCCCACCCCGAGGAGGTGCCACCACAGCAGCCTCCGGCTATCAGCCTCTCACACTGCACGGCCTGAGGGGAAGGAAGATTACCTCCCTGCCCGTGCCCTGCCTGTCAGGTGCCATGAATGCAGATGAACAGGCCGGTGGGGCCTGCTGCGTGAGCAGTCAGAGATACGAAGCTCTCAAGATTCTGGGGACTCCTGGAAATCTCCAAAAGACTTGGAAAGAATTCCTGTCCCAACAATACTGCACATAATTAAATTTTAAAATGCATGCTTTCTCAACCAGCAATTCTATTTGTAGGCGTGTCCTCTATAGATATAGTCACACATGTGCAGAGGAAGGTAGGCAAGGAGGCTCTGACACTGTCACATGGTTTCTCGGATGGGAAATAAGGAAATCTGGGAATCACGGGTCTGGGACAGGAAAAGACTTTTTTCTTTCCTTTTTGCCTTTATAAAAATACCATGTTCGCATCATTTATTCACTTAAAAAAAAAAGAAAAAAAGATCTTTTCAAATGTTTTCCAGACTTTTGCCTGTCAGGAAAACTGACTGTCTCCACAGAAGAATAAGGGTCACCTCTAGAGATGGGGGCAGCTTTCATTAATCTCTTGTCTACTCCATCCCTTTGTGCCTACCCCTGGGGAAGTATGTGGAGATGACCACGCCTCCTAATGCCTCAGTTTCCCTAGCTGAAAGAACGCTTTGTGGAACAGGAAATGCAGCACAGGACAATCCCGGGACAGATGTGTGGTTGCCCAGCCCCTGGACTTTTATCTCCAAACCCCTCTATGGGCGCTGGCTCTGGGAGCTGCCCTCACCTGGGATTCTGCGCGTTGCAGTGATAGATATACTCTGATATTGTATCATCTTCAAAGAAGTCTGCAAACTTGCGCTTGAAGTCTGGTCGGAATCGCTGCACCAGGCCAGGCCCTGGGTGGGGAGAGAACACGGAATGGCCAGTTTGGGTGGTGGGGGAAAGACTCCTGCCTGCACATGCTTTAACAACGTTCACCAAACATTATTTCTCCTACTCCTGAGACCCTTCTGGCTTTTTCACCTTGAGATAGTGAATGAAACTAGAACGCCTCCCAAGAGCCTGCTCATGGTCAGGCCTGTAACATGATATGAGCGAGGCAAGCTTAGCCCTGGCATCTTAGGCTCAGGGCACGGCTTTAGAGCAACCTGCTCCCTGTGCCTTCTTTATATAGTTCATGAACAGGCAGCAGGGCACCCAAAACAGACTACAAAAATTGGGCGTCCTGGTCAACTTCTGACTTCTGTCTCTCCTGGTCTTCTCTCTGAATGACAGAAGAACGGGGTCAGGGAGGCACACCCAGGATGCGCTGGGCCCTGGCCCTCCTCCACGGCTGCCAGTCAGCTGTCACAGCCACAGCAGCTCTGCTGCCCGTGCAGGAACCTGGCTGGGTGTAGGTCCAAAAGTGGGGAGAGTGGGGAGAGCTGGGCTTCTCCTAAACTCCTACCTTCTCCTCAAATGCTCATTTTTCTCTTTATTCACAGTCATTCCGTTGCTCATGAAGGGCCTAGAGACAACTCTTTCTTAGCCATTAGCAATTAACTCACAATAACTGTCTATTGAACATTACTATGATACATAAGCCATTAGTGGAAGAGAGAGGGTTAACCAACCTTTTCCATAAAGGCCGTCTGCCCTTCACTTCATCAGAGTAAAGAGCTCAGCAGAAAGTGAGGGTGCTGGCAGTCTGAGGTCGGAAGCTTGGGACCTACTGATTTCACTTACTCTGGCTGGCTCCCCCTGAACTCCTTCCCTCCCTTCAGCCACAGAATTTCTGACGGCTACTAAAGGGTGTCTGACCAGAGCAGGGCACGGCTTCGAGGGGCTTGCCCGACACTGTGGGTTGTGCTGGAGGCTCTGGCTCGGACACTGCCCTGCTGCAGGTGCTGGGTGAGCTACAGAGAAGGCAGCCAGTGGTGGTTACCACACAGGCTGCCATAAACCCACACATGCAGCGTAGGCATTCAGCAGAGGAAGAGTCACCTTGTGGCCCCTTTCTCTCTCTCTCTCTCTGTAGGGGGTGGGGGCTAACCAAGGCACAGAGTACTAGTTCTGCTTCATCTGCCCCTTGCATAGGAAGTCTTTTTCCATGCAGATGAAGGAAAAAAAGTACCTTCTAAAACTTCAGACAGAGAGAGGTGATCCAGATTAATAGCTTTAAATAGCAATGCTAGGCCCATTCCTACTTTTCAACAACAAGCAGGGATGAATGGGAGCCCAGAAGCAGTGGGGCTTCTGGAATGGGACAGCCTTGGTTTGAGGAGACAGTTTCTTTATCTGCAGGCTACTCACCCCAGGGCCCAGCTACTCGAAGAACAGCCAGTGGATTGGAACGCCCTAGGACAGAGGCCACAGCCTTGAGCCAGGTGGGCGGTGCACGGATCTCACTAGGGTCAGTCGGTCGGAGGGGAAAGCCCCATGGGTCCACCAGAATGAGGTGTTTAACTCTAGGGGGGGGGGGGACAAAGGAGAAGTTGTAGTTGCTTGGAGGTAGCACAGCCCTTAAATCGCCCAGGAAGAAGAGCACTACTGGAAACTAACACTGGAAGGTTCCCAGCAGGGCAAGGAGTTAGGTCATGACTGAGAGGGTGGCCCCTCCTTACCTTTCAGGGTACTTGATAGAGTAAGAAGTGGCCAGGAATCCTCCCAAACTGTGCCCCAGGAGGATCATACTGGGGATCCCCATGGTCTCCCGCCACGTCTCTATTGAGGTCACAAACTCATTCTCGGCCCCTTCTGGGTCCCTCGGGAATGCTGGCCTGGAGCTTCGCCCAAAGCCGAGCAGATCGAAGGTGTGCACCGTGCGGCGGGCACTCAGGGAATCCATGTTGAGGATCCAGAGGCCCACGCCGCCCCCGAAGCCATGCACCATCACCAAGGGGGTACGGTCCCTGAGCTCGGGGCTCACGGTCACCGTCCATATCTTGTTCTGGTTTGGGAGAGACACATATCGGGCCAGGAACTTGTTCTGGAGACCTGGGGAGAGGGGATTCAGGGCAGAGCAATGAGTCTGTTTTCCGACAGCATCATCATTTTGCCTGGACTACTACTCTTCAGCCCTGTCCTTCTATTCCCAAACCTTTCCTGACATCCCTGCACCTCCTTCCTTTCATGCCCTCTCACCATATACACTAAAAGTTCAACTCCAAGTACAATTTGTAGACCATCTAGTCTGTAGGTAATGAGGCTATCTTACTCCTTGAGGCTGTTTGCCTGGCTCCCTTTGGGCCCAGGGTGGCGGTGACCCCACTGACCTCACAGAGCTCCTGCATCCATTGCTCTTGGACCTGTGTGTGCTTGGAGCTTGACAGATGGACAGAAGTGTCCTCACGGAGGGTAACTGGGAGGGCAGCTTCTAACTGGAGTTGAGCCAGGTGGAGGGGTGGCGGGTGTGAACTGAGCCATGGGCTTATTCCTCTTAGACACAGACCAAGGTGGGCAGCACTTGCTCTGCCAGCACAAAGGAGATTACCTGACAGAGCTGCCTGGGGGAAGCCACCTGGATCCTGGGCAAAAGCTTGAAAGCTGTGGCTGTTCTTCAGTTGCACTTGCTCAGGCTCATAAGGGAAAGGGTAGCCATGGCTGGGGAAGTAGTGCAGCCAGGTAAGGTCATGTGGGAGGGACGGGGAGATGTGGCCCAAGGCCTTGGAGCCAGCGGCTGGTGAGGGTCCTGGGACGCCTGCCCCAATATAACACTGCCCATGACAGCTGGCCTGCGGGAACCCCGAAGTCCCACCTCACACCAGAGAAATGGGGGGCAACAGTAACATTAGAGAATACAGGAATGCTTGCTCGTCCTTGGGTAGGAAGGTGGTATATTTAAGAAGTGCTTGTATGTTTGGAATAACAGACAGGAGAAAGGAAGGAGAGAGGAATCAGAGGACAAGGAAGAAGAGGAGAGAGTGTGTGTATCTGTGTGCACTGTGAGCCAATGGTAGGCCCAGGGTTGCAGGTGAAGTTGTGGGATGTGGTAGGAGCCAGCATGATAGACAGGGAGGGAGACGCTGAGGAACCATTATCATAGAATATGGTGTCCTCTGCACAAATTGCTTCCCCTGAATCACTGACAACCCTTCCTCCCACCCCCAGGCATTGTTAATCAGGAGTCAGTGGGCTCCATGTACCCAGGCTCTGGGAAGATCCTGTATCCTCCTTAGGCCCCTAAAGGAGGTGGCACAAGCTGTCCCTTCTACTTACACTGGAGGATCCTGGCTTCCACATTCTTCAACTGAGACATCGAAGTGGGGCGCCAAGCCGGCAGCCAGCTACTCAGCCAGCCTTGAGGCCTGGGACAAGGAGACACAGAGATGCTCACTGGCAACATTGGAAAGGAAACACTGATGCCCTCAGCCTCGCTGACAGTTACAAAAGAGTTACCAGGGTGCAGGGTGTTTCCCAGGCTCAGGAGGCCTCCCACAGTCGGCAATCCCCTCACTGCCTGATAGACTGTATCTTCTCTGGTAAATGGCTACTAACAACATGCCCTTTGTTTCGAAGACACTCAGAATACCATGTGCACAGCACATTACAGTTTACAAAGAACTCTCACATTTATCTCATTTGAGCTGTACAGTCCCCTTTGTCACTGGTTTTCATAATGTTCCAGGAGATCATAGCGGGGAAGGCCAACTTTTAACTAATGTTTCAATGATCTTTTGCTATCCCTAGGACTGAATGTTCCTTTAGAGTGGGACAAATTCCCATGCCACCTGCCCTCCTGGCAGGGCACTGCAGTTTGTGTGTGGCTTCTTCCAAGCCCCTGAAAGTACAGAGCACTGTCAGTGCCCTGTTGGGCTCTCAGGCAATCCTCGAGCAACGAGGTGGCAGGCAGGGAGCAGGAGGTGGGGGACCTGGTTCAAGTCCTGCTGGGAATCACTGACTAGACACCGGTTGCTTTTGGCCTTGTTTTCCAGATTATAAAATGAGTAGGAACCTCACATATTCCTCACGTCCTACGGCAGGCAATACAGCAGGTAAGATAATCTATTCTGCTTTCTCCTTCGTATCCATAGGATTGGAAGTCATGGCAGGGTAGAAGTTGAAAGCACCAGTTTTGCAATAATAATAATAATAATAACAACAACAACAACAACAACAACAACAACAACAGCAGCAGCAGTAGCAGCAGCCTTGGCTCCGACTTACAGTATTGTCATTTACGAACAGAATGGCTTTGGCCTGATAAACAACCTGTCTTTGAGTGTTTAGATACATAAGGGAACTTGTAAGGGAGCCTGGGACAAATTACTCAATGAATGTGTTTTTATTATTCCTTTTCCATCCCATATGTTTCCCTTTTCTCGAACTGCCTGGGTGAAGAGGATGACAGTGTGGACGCCACCAGCTACAGCAAGGGCCCGTGGACATCGGTGTAGTCACACGGGGGCTTCTGTGGGAGAATGAGAGGACCCACCGCTCCCCCACCCTTAGCACACACTGGGCATCCATCTGGTAGAGCATCTGAGGCACAGAGCTTTAGATTAAGATGACTCCTTAGAAATCATCTAGCTCAGCCTTTTTATTTTACAGATGACCGAACTGATGCCCAAAGAGGTCATACAGCTAGTTAGAAAACGCAGAACTAGAGAACCCAGATTGCAAGTCCAGGTTTCCCTGTACCACTTCTCTGGAAGTTCCAGCTCGGCCTTTCAAGGCCACACATGAATACTTACAGCAGAGAACGTAATTTTCACACTGGTCTCTGTTTTCTGAGAGGTGTGATCTAAAGCCAGGAGGCCAGAGCGCTAATCCTGGCACTGCCACTTACCAGCAATGTAACTTTGGCCTTCTGTGTCAAAGTTTCCTCACCTTTAGAAGGGAGGTAATAATCATATCTACCTCACAGGGCTGTTATAAAGATGAAATGAGTTAATGCACCTAAAACACATAGAATAATGTCTAGCACAAGACAAACTCCCAATAAATGTTTTGCTTGTAGCAATTCTCAATGACTGATTGAAGTTTGAAAGAGATACTGAGGTTGCAGTCAAGAGTGGGACATCAATGACACTACAGATGACAGTCCTCGGTCTCATCAGTGAAATCCTATGGAGACTCAGGACTCTCTCTTCAATTCTCTACTGAAATTCCTTGTAAGCTTGAAGCATGTGCACCAAGACCACAGAATTTTGCCCGTCTTAAGAGACAAACTTTCTCTTCACATTGTAAGAGACTGTGACAAGTCAGACAAGGCATCTGGATCCCACATTATAGCCCTCAGGGGAAATAGTTTTCCATGGAACAGCACGGTGGGCTGCTCAGCAGATACTGAGGGAGCTTTACTTTGTTTCTCTTCTTCACCAAAAATGTTACAGGCACAGCACTGGAAACAGTGCCAGGCACACTGTTATCTGCCCAGTACAATTGGGGAGGTGAGGGACGAGGATAGGAGGATTCAGGCAAAGAACAGGGAAGCCACTTAACCATGAACTTAGCCCGGCCAGCATGGTCTTGTCCCTCTAAATGGGGGTAAGGCAGAAGGGGTTCTGTGCTGGGTCAGAAGTCCGTTCTGGACCTCTGTGATCCTGGGCAAGTTTCCTAACTTCTATGGGCACTGGCTTCTTCATTTGTAAAAAAGATGCAGGTAGTTTACCTGCATCTCAACCAGTTCCAGTACTGTTTCCCTAAGTCACTGTAGCTATTGTACATTTCAACTCGGAAAAGTCATCTTAGAAAGTAACATTCTCCTGGTGAGCCTCTTCAAGCACAGGAAGCTATTATTGTCATAAAGTTAATTCATTTTGCAAACTGCCAGTTCTGCTGCTCTGAAAAGGGGGAACATGACACCCACGAAATTCCCCGGTCTGGTGAAATCAAGGCTTGGCTGGGAGCTGAGTCATTCTTCTGGAAGCAACTTTTCCTGGCTCCTACCAGATTGCAAAGGGCTAGTCACACCATCTACAGGTGGCACCCCAAACCTGATTCCCTTGAGAGAGTGGTAACAAATCCCAAAAGCTCTAATTTTGAGGCCACAACATAAAATATATTGTTATGAAGATTAAAAACATTATCAACTAGGATCGCCACCTGCAAAGTGTCTCGGTGGGTGAGAGCCAAAGAAAGCTTGCAAGCCCCTTCATTATCCCAATTAGATGAATTCCAGTGCGGCGGAGGCCCCTTCCCTCCTCCCGTGTCCTCTCCAGGCCCGGCGAAACGAGGCTCTTCCCACCCGCAACTTGGACCCCGGGGCAAATCCAGACGAGCACACCTGGCCGCTGCCCCCGCAGCCGCGTCCCACGACCGTGCTTCGGGGCTCTTAGGCATTCCCACTGAACCTCGTCCCAGAGCACGGCGCGCGGAGCGGAGCCAGAAGCGATCGCGAAGACTAACGCGGAAAGCCCAAATCGCTAAGCTGCAGGCAAACTTATCTTCCACCGCTGCCCCGCTCCGCCGCCCCTCCTGGGCAGAAGCAAAGCCAGCCAACACAGCCCCCCGCCCGCCCGTGAGGCCGACCTGAAACAGGAAAGGCAGGAAGGTGTCTAAGAGTGTTCCTCAGCCACAGACAGTCCCAGGATCGTGGCCCAGAGACAGACAGAGAAAGAGAAAGAGACAGGATTAACTCACTGCTGCTCCAGATCATCAGCCATAGTAAACAAGCCCTGCCGGGTCGAGCCGAGCCAGCCCATCCCTCCGCCTGACGCCAGCACCAGCTGACCCAGAAGGGGGTCGGATAACACGGTGGGGCGTGGCCAGCGCGCTGGGCCCGGGAGGCGGGGCCGCCGAGGGCCGACTCAGCCACTCGCCTGGCGGGTGGGCGGGGCGGGAGCACGTGTGTGGGCGGAGTGGTCCAGCGGTCTGGCAGACGGGACGGTGACTCTGGTCACACACTTGGGAGATGGCGAGGGAGAGGAGTAGCGCTGAAGCAACTGAGTCCTTCCCGGGAGTTCCACAACCCCCACCCCCGTTCTCTCATAATTAAAAAGGTGACAGAACCACCCCCTGCAGGCTCTTACAGTTTTTGGGGGCTTCCCTATTGTCATATAGCTGCGTCCCCGCTGAAGTCCCCCCTTTGTATTCTTTCTAAACAGATGTTTATGATGTCTGTGGAGACCACATCTCCGGTTAAATGCTCCTACAAAGGGCTCCAGGTCCTGTACCCTAAGTAGATTGCCAGATTTCGTAAATAAAAAACAGGACGCCTAGTTAAAGCTGAATTTCAGAAAGACAATAAATACTTTTATAGAATGAGTATGTCCTGTGTGATATTTGGACATAGCTGGGCATCCTGTATCTTATCTGGCAACCCTAAACCTAAGCGTCGTGTGTCAAGATGTAATTCCTTGGCTCTGGAGATTTCCCAACCTAGTTTCCAGGAAGATGTAGCTCAATCCCAGGTCTCCCACAGTTTGGAAGATACCTGCCTTCCCACCCCCTACCCCCCCGCCCCTCAGGAGGGGGGGTTGAAGAACTAACCTATAACCTATAAGGCTGGGTCTGCTTTAGGTAGCTGGAATGGGGTGTGGGGGTGTGGGGGATGGGGTGGCTAGCTTAGCTCAGAGATTCTGGGTGCACTTCAGGCTTGCTGTGCAGAGCAACCAAGTCTTGGGGCTGGCTCCAGACCTTACCTGAACTGATGAACAGGGCCCGACGTCCCTGGGGCTGTCCGATTTCAGGTCATCCCTTGGTGAGGCTGGAACTAGACTTGGGGGTGGTGGAGGGTGGGTGGGAGAATGCTAGTCCAGAGGGGTTTGTCAAGGTGTTTTTCTTTAGCCATCCTACAGGGACTCAGGAGATTGAGATTTCTTCTTTCTTGTAACACAGCGTTAAAATGATCTGATTATCATTGTAAGGGCTTAAAGTTTAAGAGAGTGGGCATTTATAGAGCTTAGGGGCCTAGGAATTTGCAATATGTGGGGCAAAGTAGTACAAATAGCAGAGGACCTGTCACAGTCATTCATCCCTCCAACAAAGTGGACTGGTCCTAAACTTCAGTGTGCGTAAGAATCATCTGGCGGGCTTGTTAAAAATACAGGTTTCCTACGCTCTGAGATTCCAATCCAGTTGGTTTGGCTTGATGCTAAAAATCTACATTTTTAGGAAGTGTTTCAGATGCTGGAGTTCAATGAGACACACTGGTTAATTAGTAGAAACATATTTTCTGGGGTCAGAAGCCTGGGTTAAGGTCAGTCTGGTTTTGCCACTTACCCACTGCATGCCCTTGGATAAGTTATTTACTGTCTCTTAATTTTCTGTTTCTGTCTTGTGTCTTGTAAGGATTAACCAAGATAATTCACACAAGCATTTGGTACATTTATCTATGCTAAAATGTTACTTATTGTTGTTATTGTTATTACATACATACTTACTCAAAGCCAAGAATTACGTTAGGCACCAAGAATACCATTATCAAGAGGAAGAAAATAACCTGCTCTAGTGGTAAACGTAGTCTTTCTATCTGCTGCCGCCCCTTGGCAGTGCTGGCATCTTTGTATTCAGAGGTCCGCTTAAACCTCCCCTCTTCTGAGGCCTCTCCTGACCACAGGGTCTAAAAGACACCCCTAGTCTACCCTATCACATCATTTTCTTCACAACACTTATCACTCTCTGAAATTATGACGTGTATTTGTTTACTCATTTATCATCAGTTTCCGTCCACTTAGAGTCTAAGGTTCATGGGGCACCTTGTTCTGTTCTCTGCTGTGCTGCTAGCACCTAGAACAGGATGTGGCACAGAGCAGATGATCAGTACTTATTGATAAATGGATGAAAACTCTAGCCAGGAGACGAACATATAAACCACTACCTACGACACAATATATTAATTGTCAAGGACTATCCGAGCTATATTCTAAATTGTAGCACATAGGAAATTCCAGGTTACATCACTTGGAGACGGGGCAAAAAAATCTACTTTTCTGGAAATCTGTAGAATGTAGAACTTTTTGAAGCAAGGATGACCTGGCTGGGACTTTCTTGACCTCATCTCAGGAGGCAGTGTAGAGAAGCCTTTGCATTTTGTTTCCATGCGCCACACCAGCTTTACAGTAGAGGGTGCGTGGAAGTAGGAAACTTGAACATGCGGAAAATGCCTTTTATGATCAAAGGTAATAGATCTCTGAAGATGTCCTCAGAGCTGAGCCATCTCAGGAGTGGCCTGTAACACTCAGAAATACGGAGTGGAGAAGACTCTGAGTACGTGCTCTGGGCAGACCTCTGGGGAGGAATGTAAGGTACTTTTTCTCCTTATCTTCAAGATGAGACACACTGTGTGCAAGTACAAAAGAATACGTCTTCCTTCTACCTCCAACATGTGTGCTTTTCTGTGTGATTAAAGTTCTACATGGTCTTTATGGATAAAAACTAATTTTGACAAACCCTCTTTCCTGTGCCTTTAAGTCACATTAAATTCCCCAGAAGTAGGTGGAGTTGATAACTTAATACTTCGGGTTTTCCGGGGATGGATCATTCTTTGGTGTCACTGCCTTTTGAATGAACTTT
Source organism: Macrotus californicus (assembly GCA_007922815.1). Taxonomy (NCBI): domain Eukaryota; kingdom Metazoa; phylum Chordata; class Mammalia; order Chiroptera; family Phyllostomidae; genus Macrotus; species Macrotus californicus. The sequence continues at coordinate 17,798 of VMDR010000983.1, forward strand.
GAACAAGGTGTAACCCTTGGATTAAACAGAGCTCTAAAATCCCCCTGTCCAATAAGATAGCCACTAGCTGCATGTAGCTACTTAAATTTAAATCAATACAAATTGAAGAAAAGTTCCTTAGTCACACTAGCTATGTTTTAAATGCTCAGTAGCCCCAAGTGTCTAGTGGCCACCATATCAGGCAGCACAGACATTTTCGTCGTCACAGAAAATTCCGTTAGACAGCGTTGTCAGGCACTGATGACTCGGGCACAGTGTGTAGAGAGCTCTGTCTGTGGAAAGGACAACAGGGTAGACTCTGTCTTGGGTGCCAGGGAGAGAGCAAGACTGAGGGCTTCTCTTTGCGGGGCTCTCAAGAGCTAGAAGGGAAGGAAATTTGATGAAGGAGGCTGCAAAGTTGTCCCACTTCATCAGAAGCTGCAAGAATGGCTTTGTTAGAATAAAAGAACATGGGTGTATCGAAGATGTTCACTGCTTTACTAGGGCTTAGATCAGAGACTTGATACTGTAGAAATTTAAGTTTGTACTGTTTGCAATGTGGTTTTCCTTAAAAATTTCCTTCTGAAATAATAACCTATTTAATCTGTTCTATTAGAAAACAAGGAAAAAAATTCTTTTTCCGTACTCAAACCAACACTTTTGACACCAAATGTGTGGGTGTTTTTATACCAAACATTTCTTCAATTCTTGAAGGATACCAACTGGGTGTCTCACAGTCTAACTCAGCTCTGACACTGACTGCCCTGAGTTAGTGCAGACTCCACGGGTTAAGGGCTCGGTCCTGTTAAGACTGTTCCCTACCCTCACTTTAGACACCAACCTGAAGTCCAGGTTGTCACCTGTTTGGTGACAACTCTAATTTGGAGGCCCCCACCACCCTCTCCGCAGGTTCGTAATTTCCTAAAATGGTTCACAGAACCCAGGAAAACATTACTTCCTAGATCACCAGTTTATTATAAAAGAACACAACTCAGGAGCAACCATATGGGAGCGATGCCTCGGGCCAGGGGTGGAGGAAAGGGCACAGAGCTCCCATGCATTCTCATGGTGTGTAGCCATTTCAGCATGAGGAACCCCTTGTTTAGTTTTTCTTTGCTTTTTAAGTTTTTCTCCTATCTGGAGATGGTAGGGAGAGGGGTATTGGACTTAAAGTTCCAATCCTCTAATCATGTGGCTGGTTCCTCTGGCAACCAGCCCTCTCCATTAGGGGCTTTCCAAAAGTCAACTTTATTAACATAAACTCAAGTGTGGGTGTGTGGGGGAAGAAGAAATATTTCTCTACTCTCCTAGCTTCTTCTGGCACGTCTAATAATCAAATAGATATGAGACAGATTAACAAGAGGAAAAATAACCAAATTTAATTCTATATGTACATAGGGAAACCTCAAATACATGAGCCAGAGACTCCACATACATGAGAAGTTCAGACACAGAAAGAAAAAATGAGATATACATGTATGAAATTTTGAGTTAAGGATGAGACTAAGTACCTTGGGGCTTCAGAGATGAGGAAGGTCATTCATTCTCAGGGGAATAAGAAGAGCAGATGTGCCGTAAATAGCACTTTGAAAGTTATTCATAGAAAGTTATTTCTGGTTATGACCCTTATGATGGGCATGGCCCTTAATGTAAATTCTTTAAGGGTAGAAGTTTCTTATGAACCCTCAGGGTCTTGCTTGCCTTCAGCTCAAAATAATGTGCCCAAGTGGGACATCCAGAGGGGGCCTGTCCTGAACTCCTTCAGTTGAAAGGGGTGTATTATGAATACAAAAAGATGTACCTTTGTTGCTCTGCAGCTGTTTCAGGAACTGAAGAAAAAACCCAAATATTATAACAAGAGATTGCTCTTAGGAAATTACATGGGATTTAGGAACTCTGTGCCAGGAACCAGGGATGAAGATCAAATACGTATTTCTTTTAATATCACAATATTATATAAGGAAAGGGGATTTTGGCCACATTGCAGCCAAAAAAAAAGTTTAAAAAGTGGAGCTGTGATATGCAATAGTAGAGACAAGCAAAAGGAGGGGTCTGAAGGAGAAAGTGAAATCACGAGGGGAAAGAACTGGAAAAGAGACGAGACTACTTTCCCATGCAGAGATATTGTTTAGAAGAGTCATTTTCTTTGGAGGATTTGAGTTTCTTTTGATAAAGAATGTCATTTTTTTTTTTACTGTAGGGAGGCACACTGTAAAAGCATGGCCTTTGCTTATAAGGGGACTCTCTTATTTCTTCATTTGCCCATTGTTTTATAATATTAGGTACTGAAGGGTAGCAGAACATGCCACCCCAAAACGTGCCACTTTAGCATAAGAATTATTTTGAGTTGAACGCAATTGAGAAGAAGCAGGATACAAGAAAAGCTCTCTGCTCTCCTCCATTTGCCTAAAATCAGGCTGTAAATTTGCAAAGGTGTTCCCTTTCTTTCTACCAGTAAGAACAGGAGAACTCCAGGTCCTTAGGCACCAGAGGAACCCACCTAACAAACTTTACTAACCCTTACTTCACATTAGTTTCCTCATATATTCATTCCCAATTTGCTGTCCTAGAAACTTAAAGTCCTTTTTCTTTGTCTTGTCACTTCTCTAAAAACTCATTGCTCTTTTTGTTAAGGTGTTATACGATCTCAAGTTCTAAACAAACTTTTGAATTACTCATAACTGAGTGATCTCATGCATATGTGCAATGCACATGTTCATGAACTTCCTTTTGTTTTTCTCTTGTTGTCTGTTGTCAGTTTAATTTACAGGGCCAATGAACCTAAGATGAGTAGAGAGAAAACAGTTTTTCCTCTTGTTAAAAGATAAACTGAGGCATATTCAAATTTTTAAGTTTATTGGAGTGAAAATTGATTCCAATAGGGCAGCATCCAATCTAGTGACAAAAAGGAGCTCTGAGGAGCTGTACAAAATAAAAGACATAGCCAGAAGGGGGTGGGAACAAGGAATTTATATCAGGCACCCCTCCACCCCCAGAAAAAAAGGTGGGTTTGTTACAAGCTTACTTTCCTCTGGTGAAGGCCTGGGTCCTTGGGCAGATTACCTAATTAGTGCCAATCAGGGGACTCCTGATTGGTTTCAAATTCCATTTCTGAGAAAGCTGAAACTGTAAGTAAAATCTTGGTTTGGTAATGTGGGATTTAGCACATGTGACTACATTTTGGGGGCCTGTTGCCTTGTTTGTAACACTCTCAACAGTGTTTTACTAATAAGACTCCTTAAGGCCTATTCTGACTTTAGCTTCAACTTATAAATTTGACTTGCCTTTTGAGAACCACCTGAGTTGCAGTTGCTCCAGGGCTATCTTTTTTTTCTTTTTTTTTAATAAAGGCACCCGTATTTTATGTTGGTCTTAAGTTTTTATTTCACCCTCACCGAGGACATATTTCATTGCTTTTTAGAGAGGCAGGAAGGAGGTGTGTGTGTGTGGGGGGGGGAGAGAGAGAGAGAGAGAGAAAGAGAGAGGGAAAGAGAAAGATAAACATTGATTGGTTGCTGTGAGGAACCTGTTCGTGGGTGATGCAGCCTGTGACTCAGCTCTGGGTCTGAACGCAGTCCAGATTGCGTGCGGTGTGCAGATCACATCCGTGGATAGGTTTCCCGTGGGGAATCAGGCCTGCATTGTACCTAGGCGGCTTTGAAACTTGCTCTTGCAAAAACTCCCTCACCTGGGATGGAAACTGCAGAAGTTTACTGTGACTTGTGCTAGACTTCCCAAGCACAAATGTAAACAGCCCAGCCTTCTCTCCTTTACATTTGTAGATGACCTTTCTCTTTGAAGCAACTGGCAACATTCTTTCCTTTGTTATCTGTAAAAGGTATCTACCCAAAGCAAAGGTGTGCATAGTTAACGAGAACCATCCTGGAGTGTCAATAAAAGCCTATCCAGGTGAGGGGCAGGGGAGCCCTCTCTGTCTGTGGGAAAGCAGCCACGCAGGCCTTTTCTCTCACGGAGAGAGTGGCCAGGCTGGCCCTTTCTCTTGATCATTGAGAGATCGGCCACCCATCCCTTTTCTCCACTGGATTTCTTTAGTCTGTGTGAATTTGTTCGTCACTTGTTCGGGGATATAGGACAAGCATGCCACAACAACACGCGGTCCTGCTGGATGGGACCTTGACAGGTTGCCTTCTGGTAGGCATCCCCACCTGGGACTGAACCCACAACCTGGGTATGTGCCCTGACCCGGAATCAAACCATGACCTTTTGGTCTAGGGACAACACTTCAACCAACACTTGAACCACACTGGTCAGGGCTCCAGTGCCATCTTTTGTATGCCCAAAATACTGGGGCTGTGTGGTTTGGCCAACTTTTAATTATTCAGAGAAATAGGAGAAGCAGAAATAGTTACCAGGATTAATAATAATAACAGCAAATCTTTACTGAACATTCACTGTTTTAAGTACTAAGTTACAAGCTTAATGCTTAACATCTCATTTAGTCAGTACAACATTCCGGTGACCTAGGTATTGTCATTTTGTTTATAGAAAAGGAAAATGAGGCTGTCAGACTAACTTGGCCTAGATTAGATCACTACTAAACAGCAGAATCAAGGCTCAAATCCAGGACTGTCTGATCATAGAGGATGTACTCTTACCCACTACTCTGGACATGAATTTTTACATATACTACTATTCTGATTTAAACTATTGAAACTTTAAACTACTGAAACACAAGCGTTAGCAATTTCCTATTGATCTATCAAAAATGTTTCAATGATTATAGAATTACAAACTGAACACATAATAAAACATGTTTTTGCTGTTTTAAGTAGTCCAGAGAAGTTTTAGTTCATTCTATTGCTGTTTGGCTTTGCAGGTCTCAGAAAAGAATGCATTCTGTAGGTGAATTTGATGTTTTTCATATCTTCTACTTTCCCGTTTTGGGATTTCCTGTGGGGATGCTAATGATGATAGTGGCTGCGGATCAAAGGCCCATAAAACATAAGGGAGAAACTGCTGGAGGGAGCCTGGCTGATGGAATGGACAAGCCCCGCCCCGCCCCGCCCTGCCCGCTTAGGAATCTGCTTCTTCAATGATTAGAAAGCATCAGCCTAGCCTCTAAAGTGTGAGGCTGAATACTGGTGAGGAAACTATCCTCCTACTTGCTGATGAAGCAGGGAGAAAGTTTCAGCTTATCCGAGAAACTTCCGCTTCTTGCCATAGTATATTGAAATAGAAAGCGGCCTGGTTGTCCACTCGCCGCCCCCCTCCCGCCCCCGCAACATCAGGGTTGAAGCTGAACTTAAATGCATTCAGCAGTGAGAATCTCTGTGGGTGTAAATATAAATATATGTCTTCAAACAGACTGCATAGCTTTCTGAGGACATGGGTTATTTTTCTTCTTTCCAGAACTTAAACAAGGCTTTGCCCACAACTGAAATCAGTACGTAGTTGATGCTAAGATTTTTCCAGTCTAAACACAAATAAAAAAATGAAAATGAAGGAACGCTGTCATTCACTTGTTTTAGGCATTTTTCTTGAGTACCTAAGATAGCGCTAAGTTATTAAAAAGCGGAAAAACTACCCCGTTATGTGTGACTTGCAGCTGAAAGGTGAGATGAACTAGGTCTGGATGATCAAATTCATGTCAAACCAAATGGGCAGGGAAAGCCAAAAATTAAAGCAGACCTTATTTTGTAAAAAAGTTAAAATGCTAAATATAGTTACTTCTACTTGTTAAAATACAAAACCTCAAAACTTCAGTGTCCTCTACGAGTTGTAGTGGATAGAGGTTGAACCAGGCAATGCTCTTGCGAGACTTTCAGCCCTGACATCCCGGGATATTACCTACACGGCCTACACGGCGTTCAAGAGACCTGCTTAGGAGTAGACCGCTGCTAAACTGTGCTTACCCTACGTAAGTTAAATAGCCGTCCCCGCCTCCCCCCCTTCCCCGGCCACCTGGGTTCATTCTCTTCCTCATCACCCGCTCTTTTACGACTGTAATGATTTCGCCGGGAAGTACCTAGAACTTAGACAACGTGAGGCTCGAGAAGGTGCCCAATAAATGTTTGCTGAATGAATGAATGAATGCCTGTGGGCTTAGGTTCTACCGCGCTTACCTGTAAGCACCCCCAGGTCTGGATCCCGAGCACAGCTCAGAGCCCAGTAGAGGTCAAGCTCCGTCCCTCCCTACGCGCCGCACCTTCCCACCCAATAACCACTTCTAAACTAGTGCCTGCGCATTGATTCGCCACAGCGGTTTTCACTGCGGGTCAACTAACCTAACTTGCTCTAATGATTTGGGACAGGCATATGCAGTCACAGCCCTGAGTTAGGGCCGAGCTGGTACTGAACCTGAGGGAGCGCCAGACTTTGATTCAAAACAGAACCAGTTAATCTTTGAGGACGTGGGTGAACAAGAGAGAGCCGGAACCCTTGTAGCTACGCAGCTGCAGGAAAACCTCTCTTCTTCCTTCAACAGTTTCTTGTTGCCAGAGCAACTGTGAGCGTCCCTAACGTAACTGCAGTAATAGGACAGAAAAAGTACACGTCTCAAGCCAGCCTGAGATCCAATGCGCAGGCGCATTAGCGTTTTCTGGCTGTAGTTCTCCTGTAGATGGATTCTGCGTCTGCGCATTAGTTATTTCGCGTTTTGGCCCTCCTCTACGCCTGTGCAAATTGGCCAATCAGGGAGGGCGGAGCTGGGTTACATCGGTGCGCACGCGCAAACGCTACATCCGTTGTGGTGGTCGAATCCACTAGGAGTTAGCGGAGCGCAGGTCGGCGTATCTTTCCTGTAGTCATGTCGGCCTCGGTCATGTCGGTCGTCTCGCGGTTCTTAGAAGAGTACTTGAGCACCACTCCTCAGCGTCTGAAGTTGCTGGACGCGTACCTCCTGTATATACTGCTGACCGGGGCGCTGCAGTTCGGTTATTGTCTCCTCGTGGGGACCTTCCCCTTCAACTCTTTCCTCTCGGGCTTCATCTCTTGTGTGGGGAGCTTCATCCTAGCGGGTAATGATTCTCTAAGTAATCGCAGTAGTAACGTGTTACTTTGGTGCGCTGCTTTTATTCTTACAGTACTCTTTATATCGGATCACTGCCTCGTGAAGTTATGAGAGGAGCCTGCATTGACCTCTTTTTGTGAATGGGGACGTTGGGGCGCAGAAAGGTTGTCACATACCAAATACCAAACAACCACCTAGTAGCTGGAATTCATCTGCATTAATGCTGCTGCTCGACCTGGAAATTAGCTTCACTTCGTATTGGTCCAGGGAAAACTCCATTCCAACTTTCACTTTAACACGCTTTGGAAGTTGGTAGACTTTTAAAATGCAAAAACCAACTCGGAAGCTTCTCTTTCACCTTGGCCTAATCATAACTAACCTCCGGTGAAACGTGTGAAACGTGTCAGTGAACAGTGTAAGAAATGTAAATATGGGAGCTTTGTTTGTTGAATCATCCTCTGCTTGACTGGCGTTCAGCTGCTCCTACTTACTTCTTGTGGATGAAGATGTTATTTCATTATCCTGAACTCAGTTTTTATTCACATAGTTCTGTTTTAGCTTTATTATTCTTTCTGATTCCCATAAATTTTTGCCAAAAAATCTGACCTTTCTTGCTCAATAGGGATTCGATGAATACTGGATCGGAGCGTTAGCTAGTCCCTTTTATAGGTGGCCGCTGTGTGGATCTTGCCAGTCACTGGTATTGCCTGCTTTATGACTTTAAAAACAAGACAGGATTCATGTTTTCTTTTTTTTTTTCCAGCGTGACCATGGTCATTCAGGCTATCTGTTGTATTTTGAATCGAATCTCATTGGTCCGCCAAAAACTTTGGGGATACATCCAGTATGTGTTTCCTGCCCAACACTAGTTTACAGTCTGGTTGGGACACAGACAAAATATAGCTGTGAAATGGTCTGGAGGCTTCATTTGCAGTGGAGACTTTATTACAACTTTAAATTATGGATCTATCGAATGCCTGATATGCATTCAAATTGCTAGTTCAGACTCAGATGCACTCTACCTCCTCTCTTTCTCAGAACTTAAAATAAACCTGAGGACTTGATGACTTGTGAACCAGCCTGGTCTGGAGTTGCAGAGTTAGCCTGTTGATCGGATGGGTATTTCATTATCTTTGGATTTTGACTTAGATGACCAACAGCCTTTTCTCTGAGGCAGCATTTTGGCCCTCAGGAGTTGATACGGTGCCATCATCAGATGCACCAGACACCCTACCCTCTTTGCTAAAGACGCTCCCTCCCCTTCCCCCAATACTGTTCACACAGGAAATTTTTATTAGCCAGGCAGGAAAAGGAATATTGAGAAGCAGGGCCAAAATCTGACTTTAAAAAAAGAAGACATCTCCATACTGAAATCACCCTGACTTCATCAGCTTTTAGGGTTAAAATGACGCCTCGGGGCTGTGTGGAAGCCTGTGGTGCCCTGAAGAGTGGGTGTGGAATAGAGTTGTAGGTTATTAGTGTGCTAAAACCAGAAGATTTTTTGAGCAGAAAACTTTTCCTTATGTCAGGTCCTGCTTTTGAGGCTGTTGTGGCTAAAGGAGAATCAACAGATTCCCTTCCTTCCTCTGCAATGAGAGGTCGATGGCTTGTCATCAAGGACAATGGCAGTAATGGAGTCCACGTGGAGGGATCCGGATTTCCGAAGCTGTTAGACAACAGGTAGTTGGGCCAGAGAATGAAAGTACCTTCAGGAAAGGAGAGGATTCAGGACAACTTGTAGTTACCAGGGAAGGATATCGTTTACATTTCTTCTGACAGTATTGTCCTTCCCCTGTCATTTGTTAGTAGCCTGGGAGACTAGTTTTAGGGGGAAATTTGTGTTTGAAGTTTATCCTTTGTTCTGATGGGAAGAGAGGCCTTGTACCTATTTATGGTGCTGGAGATTCCAGCTTCCCTGTGGCATGTTTCCTGTTGGAACAGAAGGGAGGAGGCTGAGAAAGGGAGTTGTAGGAGCTGT
>VMDR010000983.1:26824-157292 GCA_007922815.1 Macrotus californicus
CCCCCCCCCCCCCCACTCTCCTGCTGCCCTCCCCTCCTCAAACATTCAGTCCTCCCTCCCCATGGTCCTTTCCCATGTGTCCTTTGTACACAGAGGACTTGACCCATCCCCTTCTTTCCCCTGTTATCCTCTTCCCCCCTCCCCTCTGGTCACTGTCAGTTTGTTCTTTATTTCCATGTCTCTGGTTCCATTTGCTCACTTGTTTGTTTTGTTGATTAGGTACCACTTATAGGTGAGATCATATGGTATTTGTCTTTCACTACCTGGCTTGCTTCACTTAGGATAATGCTCTTCAGTTCCACACATGCTGTTGTGAAGGGTAGGAGCTCCTTCTTTCTGCTGCGTAGAATTCCATTGTGTAAATGTACCACAGTTTTTCGATCCACTCATTTACTGATGGGCACTTAGGTTGCTTCCAGCACTTGGCAATTATAAATTGAGCTGCTATGAACATTGGGGTGCATAGGTTCTTTTGGATTGGTGTTTCAGGGCTCTTAGGGTGTAATCCCAGCAGTGGAATTTACTGAGTCAAAAGGCAATTCCATTTTTAGTTTTCTGAGGAAATTCCATACTGTTTTCCACAGTGGCTGCACCAGTCTGCATTCCTATCAACAGTGCACTAGGGTTCTCTTTTCTCCACAACCTCACCAGCACTTGTTGTTTGTTGACTTGTTTATGATGGCCATTCTCACCTGTGTGAAGTGGTATCTCATTGTGGTTTTAATTTGCATCTGTCTGATGGCTAGTGATGCTGAGCATCCTTTCATATGTCTCTGGGCCCTCTTTATGTCCTCCTTGGAGAAGTGTCTGTTCAGGTCCTTTGCCCATTTTTTAACTGGTTTGTTTGTCTTCTTGGTGTGGAGTCGTGTGAGTTCTTTATATATTTTGGAGCTCAAACCCTTGTCCGAGGTGTCATTGGTAAATATAGTTTCCCATACAGTTGGTTCTGAGTAAGGGAGAGACTGAAAATTGGTGTTAGCATATAGGATCAATTGGAGGGAAAAGTTTTTTGGTCTAGTTCCCTAATTTCTTTTCGTCAGTCTGTTCTCTTCGATTCCTTCTGGATGTGTTTATGTAGCATTTGCAAGTATTCTTTGAAAATTGATCAATACATTTTAAATCAGTATAGAATGCTACCACACTTTTAAAAAGACTGGTATTATTTGGGCCTGATGAAAATGGTCTGTTTTCTTTTATTCCTTTATGCCTTGAAGACTTACCCATTGTTTCAAGAAGGAGCCAGAAATTTACAAGAAAATTGCCATTGAGAAAAAATTTTTTGAGCAGTGTACAGTGTAGTAGGCATTGAAAGGAACTCAGAGGTAGAATATATTTTTCTTCACTACAGATTTCAAACATCCTCAGCAGTTGAGTGTTTATCTTGTGGTTAGGTTCCTCTAGAGGAGGACATCTGTCCCTTTTTCAGACTAACATTCCAGGGTTGGCAGCCCTTCTGCTTTCTTTTTTACCTAACTGAAATCCTTCTTTCTGCTCATTTAAAGTGCTGTGTAGGAGGGATAAATGGAAAACATTCAGACTGTCCTTAAATTAAGTCTGATCTTGAAATAATCTTTAAAGTTATTTCATATCTTTGGTCTATTCTGTTCTCTATATGAAACAATTTTGGATTAAAAAAATAGTTTTGTTTCCCCTAGTTTACGAATACAAAAGCAGTTTGATTTGAAAGGCAAGAAACCTAATCACGAACGTTTTCTGGAAGTGGTTGGGCTGTGTGGACCGGAGGCCAGCATTTTTTTGGAAATTATCCATCAGCTTTACGGGCCTTTATATTATCTCTCATAACTGCTGCACAGGAGACTGAAGGTAGCCAACCTGTGGCCTGAGAGCACTCTAAATCTGTTTCCGGTCTCTTGCTGCCTCGTTATGCTCAGTTGACACAGGCACGTGTTTAGACTAGTATAAGCTTTCGCACTGGTCTCCCAGCCTCCAGTCCATTTCCCACTGTGTTTGTAGGCTTGTTTTGACTTGCAAATCTGATTGTGTTTTTCCCAAAGAAAAATTACAATTTTTTTGCTTGGTATATAGGCTCCGTCATGATGTGGTCCTGTTTATACTTCCAGCTTCATCTCTTGCTGATTGAGCTACATTAGACATTGCCACATGGATAGGTTCCCTATATCTTGCCTTTGCCCCCTGTACTTTATCCTCCAGCATCACTGAGTTAACTTGTTATTCCCTGAACATCTCAAGCTATTTTACCTTTGCTTGACTGTCTGGAAAATTCCTTCACTTCTTAGACATCTCAGCTCAAGTGCTACTTCCCTTTGGAATCCTTCTCTGACTCTCCCAGCATAGATGTCTTTTCTTCTATATTCCTATTTCACTGTGTGTGTGTGTGAGTGTGAATGAGAGAGAGAGAGAATATTACATAGAGAGATGGCACTTTGATACTGTTCTGTTTGTATGTCTGTCTTCCCTCTGAAAGTGAGCCCCTTGATGGTAGGGGCTGTCTTTTGCTCTCTGCATCTTCAGTGCTTATCACTATATATGTAAAACTGTGAGCATGCCCATAATAATTTAAGAAACACTGAGCAAATTTTGTGCCAGGTTCTCTGCCAAGAAACTGAGGATTTAACTGAAATACAACTGGTATCTATATCTATCTATCTGTATACTTTTTTTTTTAGACAGGGGAAGGGAGGGAGAGAAATATGAATGTGTGGTTGCCTCTCACCTGCTCCCCACTGGGGACCTGGCCTGCATCCCAGGCATGTGCGCTGACTGGGAATTGAACCGGTGACCCTTTGGTTCGCAGGCTGGTGCTCAATCCACTGAGCTATACCACCCAGGGCATGATCTCTCTTCTCATGTTTATAATGCAGTGGGAGAAACAGACAAGTAAATATGGATGTAGTGCTGTGATGGGTAGGTATTGGTGAGCATGGGAACACAAATGGGCGTTCAGCCCTTGCCCAGTAGTCCTATATACTTCCCCGATATGTTTGCTTTTCTAAAATACGCTTTATAACTTTTCTCTCCACTCCTCTGTATTTCCTCTTTTCCTTTATACTCAGTTGATGATCTTGTTTTATTTTTTCACTAAAAAAGGAGACAGGAATCTTTTCATCTTCCCACCAAGGCATCAGGAGCCCACCTGCACTTGTAACCGGACTCTCTGACTTGACTTTCCGTGATGGTGGATGAGGTGTCACTTTCCCATCAAAGGCCAGCTCCTTCACTTGTACAGAGGGTCCAGTCTTCTTGCTCACTCAGGGACTCCGCTTCTGCAGTTATCCTTCCATTCTGCATCATTAATTTCTCTATATTTTCATCATGCAAACATGCTCTAATATTGTTTAATTAAAAAGCATTCATTTGACCCTAGGTGCTCCTCCCGCTCTCATTCCATTTCTTTCTTCTCTTTCATCACAGAATCCTAGAAAGGATAGTCTAGTTGCTGTTTCTCATTTTCCATTCACTCCTTAACCACCTCTTTGGTGGTGGTCTTTTTCCACCAAGTGAAACTACTCTTGCCAGATCAAATGGCCGTCCACCTCGCCTTACCCACATGCTTGGCAACCTTTAGCATTTAACATAGTTGGCTGCTTCCCTCTGTGTGGAGTACTTTCTTCTGGAAGGATCCCACCTTGTTCCTTCTTACCACATTGGTCTTTCCTTCCTACTTTTTGTGCTGAGTGCCTCTCTGTTGGAGGGCAGGTTCTTGACACCTTCTCTGTATTTTGTTTTATGGGTGAATTTAAATAGTGTCTGTATAACTGCAACTACCACATTTATATTTTTAGTTCTGACCAGTTCCCTGAATTTTAAATCAGTAAATCCAGTTGCCCACTGGATGTGTGATATGCAGCTCCAGATTAAGCCTTCCCACCCAGCCATCCCCCCTTGCCTTTGACCACTGTAGTCTGGTCAGTCTTACCTGTTATACAAAAACATGTCAGGATTGTTCTTGTTCCCTGGAATGCTCTGTCCCTAGATCTTTGCATGGTTGGCTCCTGTCTTTCAAATTTTGTTCTTAAATAGCACCGTCTTGGAAAGGTTTGTGATCACCAGACAAAAAAATAAATATTCAGTAGCTTCCCAGTCACTCTGTTACTACCTTGTTTTATTTTCTTCATAGGACATATTACTACGTGATATTTCCTTGTTTGTTTGTTTGTTTATTATGTTTCTCCCCACTGGAGTGTTAAATTCCTTGAGCCAGACTCTTAATCTGCCTGGTTCTGTGCCATATTCTTGGCACCTGAAGCAATGTGTGACATAATAGATGCTCAATTAAAATTTTGCTGAATAAATAAACATTTAAGGAGCTAGGTTAAATTAGAACTGCTAAAATGGAGAGACTGTCTCAGGAGGTGGAGGTTTCCAGCTTTGGAAGTGGTCAGGGAAGGACTGAAGGGTCATTGGTGGAGGAGCTTTTCGAACAGGTGTGCTTTGCCTTTCGTGTACCCCAGTGCATCCGAGGGGCATGACACCCCTATCAGTAGACTCCAGAAGGTTTGTGATTCTCCACCTGGGCGTGGCTTATCAGATTCCGGAATGGTGAGCACACTTTGGAAAGATTCCTAGGTGATTTATGCAGCCTCCCCCCAGCACCCCCTCTGCTACCACCTCTTGGGCATTTTATGCGTGAACGGAGTGTTGGTCTTTATGACCTTCAGGGTCCTTTGCATCTCAGCAGGACAGCAAGTCATGCTGTCATTGCAGTAACTGGGGCTACTGTGATCATGGTGATGATAACACATCGATTCATTGTTTTCCACCTCCATGGGGAGCTTCTCTCTCTGTTCCCTCCTGTTTCCTGAAACACTACCCTGTCCGCCACCCCAGGGGCCACTATTAATAGTTTGCTGTCTGTTTCTCCAGATTCTCCTTGAGTCCGACTAAAATAAATGAGAAAATAATTTTCTCTACACACACACACTTTAAAGGGAGGAATATGGAATGGAATAATTTCTTTGCTTTGTCCCATGTAATATATCTTGGGTATCTTTACTGTCAACCTAGAGACATGTAAATCACTTTGGAGTGATTGCGTGGGTTTCATGCATGTACATAGTGTAATTTATTTAAACAATCCCCTTGATGACATTTGGATTTTTTCATTTTTTTTTCAACTTTACAAACATGCTGTTAGAATGTCATTGTTCTGTGAGATACACTCCTTAGTCAAAGGTAAAAACATTTTAGATGTTAATAGATATTGCTAGCTGCTCTCTGAAGTGCGTGAACCAGTCTGTACTCCATCCACGGCAGGATATTAATCCGTCGCCCTTGGTTCAGTCAGTGCCCTTCATATTTTGAAGGGTCCACATGCTTGAAAAGATCAGTGGTGCTTCTACAGTGTTTACATGTTTGCATAATGAAAACTCTGTTGCCATGGTGATGGACTGTGGAGAAGTCTGGTCGGTTTCTGACCTTTGGGTTAGATCTCAGTTGGTTTCCTTTTCTGGGTTAGTGATGGGATGCGTGCTAGCCTGGAGCAAATTTGGGTTTTCTTGAGCAGTGTGATTGTTTATCACTGGCATGAAGATATTGTGAGGAAGTGTATTCTGGGAGCTTTTCATGTCAAATGCTGATGTGGCTAATGTATCAGGTTGGAATCTTCAAGGGCGTAGAACATGGCGGTGGAGAGCTCTCTGACCAAGTTAATGTAGCTGAGGTCTTTCTCTGAGATGAGCTGCTGCTGGAACTTGGAGATCAAAGATTTTCTACAACTGTGAGGTCCTTACAGATAAGCATCTTACGTTTATAGTCTCTGCTGTCCAAAATTCACAGCCTGTTGAAAATTACAGGTTATAACTTTGTGTCATTCAACCCAGCCCCTTTGTTACTGCCTCAGCCACTGTCCAGTCGAGGTATAATTATAAACTTAGTTAGGCGGTAAGAGAGTTCTAAAGACTTTCTGGTTATGGATGTCATTTTTCTGAGTAAGCCTTTGTTTTTTAGCCTAACTCTGAGAGCTTGTATTTTTTCCTTTAACAAAGAAGAACATAAAACTTAAGTGCACACCTTGATGAGTTTTTAAATTCACCTGTCTAGTCGCCACCCAGATCACGATCCTGAGCGTGGCCAGCACCCCAGAGGCCTCTGCCCCCCACCTTACTAGTCACCCCTCCTGTGAAAGATCGCAGCCACTCTCCCGGCTTGGCTTGTGTTACCATAGGTTGGTTTTGCCTCATTACGTTTTAGGTCTGTGTAGTTCCACAGCATGTATTTTTTGTGCCCAGATTGTGTTGTTCTACATTATATTTGTGGAATTCATCCATGTTTTGAAGTTTGTTTTTTGTTTTTGTTTGCTCATTCCTCCCACCCCCAGTTTTATGACATACATCTCTATAAGTTTAAGGCATACAACAGGATAGTTTTATTTCATATATTGTGACAGGGTTACACAACAGGTTAAGTTAACATTTATCTTCTCATAGATACAATAAAAAGATAAAAAAGGAACAAAATTTTCTTTTTGTGATCAGAACTCACGGGACTTACTTACTGAACAACTTCCCTGTGTACCATGTAACGGTGTTAGCGTAGTCGCCATGCTTCACGTCACACCCCACCTCTTCTTTTCTATAACTGGAAGTCTGTGCCTTTTTACCACCCTCCTCCATTTCCCCTCCCCCGTGCATTGCTGATAGTGTTCTATTGCGTGCAGATGCCGTAACTTACCCAGGTTACTGTTGATAGATATTTACACTCTTTCCAGTTTGGGGCTGGCATGGGTTTCAGTCCTGTGCATGCCCTTTGATGCATTCATGCATCATTTCTGTTAGAATGGAATTGCTGTGTCATTGGTTGTGTGTGTGTGTGTGTTGATTAGCAGTCATATTTGTTTTATACTTCTAGATAATGATTTTTGTGTTTTGTTTCTTGTGCAGTTTGTCTGAGAATACAGATCAACCCACAGAACAAAGCGGATTTCCAAGGCATCTCCCCGGAGCGAGCCTTTGCTGATTTTCTCTTTGCCAGCACCATCCTGCACCTTGTTGTCATGAACTTCGTTGGCTGACTCATTCCTGTTTGCTTAACTGAGGAGTGGGAGACTATGAGAATGTAAGTAGGGATCATAGTTTGCCCCACCATGTTGATTGTAGACGTGGAGCTTGCATGGGCCTGGTTTTGATCGTGGTGCAAGGTTCCCATATTGCTGATAAGACGTTTGCAGAATTTTCCATTAGTTTGCAAAGTAGGCATTAATATCATCATGATTCATCAGTGCTGCTGCTCTTGGTCATTGCCTTCTATTCTCACTCTTCTGCAAATCATTAAGATAACAGAAAATGGGAGTTTGCCTGTAGCTAATACATAAATTTCTGCACCAGTAGCTCCATGAAAATAACTCTGAGATCTTGGAAGAGACAAAAATTGTAGGTTTTGCTTTTAGATTTGCTTTGTAATTTCTTCTGATGTTGATCTTTGATGACTTTAAATACTGGGCCGTTGTCTTCATAGTACCTAGTACAGCGCTCACACCTGACAGACGTCCAGTACGTGCTGCAGGAACGACCGAGGCTGTTTGCTAGTACGTGTGCTAAAGGAGAGATAAAAGGGGGAATTGGATTAGCGTGGGAGAACGCTTTAGAATATAGGATGAGATGCCATTTGTTGTATTTGCTGTTTTTTTCCTTTTTTAGCAGTCATCTTTTCTAACCCTTTTCCCTTTTTTTTAGAAATTTTTTTTTTAAATTCTCATCTGAAGATATGTCTATTGATTTTTGGAGAGAGAGGAAGGGGGTGGGGGGGAGAGAGAGAAACACCGATTGGTTGCCTCCTGTATGCACTCTGACCAGGGTTTGAACCTGAAACCTAGGTATGTGCCCTCAGCAGGAATCGAACCCACAACCTTTTGGTGTATGGAACGATGCTCCAACCAACTGAGCCACTTAGCCAGCGCAGAGCTCTTTTTCTCTAAACAAGCTCTTACACAGATTCTCCGTGTATAAAACAGCATTGGTGCTGGAGTTGTTTTCATGGACAAGTTGAAGAGCCCTCTTCGCTTGGACTCTCCTTTGTGTGTGGTGTGCCGCCCTCTCTGTCCCGCCCTTCGAGCAGAATCCGAAGGCTCTAAGAAGCACATGAGTGCTTTCCAAGCTCTATGTAGCAGTACTTATTTTACATATAAGAAAACAGGCTGGTGTGGCTCAGTGGATTGAGTGAGGGCCTGTGAACCACAGGGTCGCTGGTTGCTTCCCAGTCAGGGCACAGGCCTGGGTGGCGGGCCAGGTCCCCAGTTGGGGGCGTGTGAGAGGCAACCACACATTGATGTTTCTCTCTTTCTTTCCCCCGCTCTCTAAAAGTACATAAATAAAATCTTAAAAAAAAAGAAAGAAAACATCCAGAATAATCCAGTGGCCTTCTCTGGCCATAGCTAGCTGCAGATCAGTGCCTTAGCCCAGTGGTGCCCTTGACCTGGAGCTGCAGCAGTGCCCGCGTAGCTTACCAATGAATGAGTGGACCCTTTTCTTTGCGTCTTCACTACAAAATTAGTGTTGTTGTGTTTACTGGGTGGTAGAGAAAAGAGAACCTTAGGAAGTGTTACCATCTTTGGGGGAAGAATACTCCAGGATCAGCTTCTTTCTGTCACTAGGAAAGCTGTCATTTCTGTGCTGATCAGAAATCCAACACAAAAGTTAGAGCAACTCTGTGCTGGTTTGGCCAAAAAAACCATGGTTTTTTTTTTCGTAAAATGAAAGACACATTTTTCTTTTTCTTTAAATTTTTTTTTAGTGCAATAGCCTTTACTATTTTTTAAAATTGTTTATTTATATTTAGAGAGAGGGGAAGGGAGGAGAAAGGGAGAGAAACATCAATGTGTGGTTGCCTCTTGTGCCCCCTGTGGGGGACCTGGCCTGCAACCCAGGCATGTGCCCTGACTGGGAATTGAACCTCAACCCTTTGGTTTGCAGGCCTTTGCTCAGTCCACTGAGCCACACCAGCCAGGATGAAAGACACATTTTTCATTTTCACCAGTAATTTTATTGATTTGGATATTTTAAGTATGTTGGCTATCTCCTGTGTGGTATAATGTTGATTGTTCTCAATTAATGTCTTTTTTTGATTGCTACCAACTTCAACTGGTCTACCTGACCGTGGAGCACTGTCCAGCAAGAAATTCCAGTATAAAACTTTGCAAACCACTCTTGTCATGTCTGATCAGTCACAGCACCTTCTGCATACACTGTATAAATCTTTTTTTGCATTTCAGTTGCGTTTTTATCTTTCTTGAAATAGTAAAGCATAATATGCTGAAAATGTTGCATATTTTCTTCCATGTTCAATATTAAAATGGCTGCACAAAAATTCACCAATTTTGATAAGTTTCTTTTAAATGCATGCTGACATGATGGCTGTGACAGTACAACCTAACACAGTTGTTTTGAATGAAGCTGAAGACAGTTAAGCACTGCTAGAGCCACCTTATGGAAAAAAAACCAAACAGACTTTTGGGCCAACCCAGTACTAAATGAATGCAATAATGTGACAATGACTATACTTCAATTTCTGGCATAAATTTTAATTAGTTACTTATATCACATAGATTCTTTTCATTACTGATATTGCCTCAAAAACAGTTGTTTCATTTTTGATAGTGGTAAGGTGACAGGTTGTTCATTGCAGTGAAAAGTTTGGGAACCACTTTTTATACTATTTTTTTCCTCCTGTGCGAATACAGTTCAACCCTGGAGAACCGATTGGGACTTGGGTTGTCCCTCCCCATTTTGCCATTTCCGTGTGCCAGTCTGTGCCTTGGTACTGGAAGTACAAAGAAGAGCGAAATGTGGCTCCTGCCCTACGGTAGGAGAGAAGGCATGCGCACACAGCAGTGAAGTGCAGCGTCGTTCAGGCCACACTGAAGATGGGAACAAAGGACTGTGGGAGTTGAGAGGGAGCCTCTGTGTGGAGGCAGCAGACAGGGTGTCTGACCAATGGTAACTCTTTGAGTGCCACTGGGAAGCTTCCGCACCAACATTGACCTTGTACCTACAAACACCATGAGTAGCTCCTGGGCTTCCTGGTAGTAATTTTGCTGGAAAGGTCGTAAGTCTTCTGATTGCCTTACTCTAGATTTCTCAAGTTATTTTTTTCTAGGTGAGTCATGTGTACGCTTAAGAAAGGGACAGTGCAAATATTTTCGGGATGTTTCCTGGGCTCAGGGAGACGCCACATCATGGAGAATTATTTCCCAGGGCTGTTGTGGTTGGAGGAGGGCTCTGCTGCAGAGAGCTGGGCATTTCAGAATCATGACAAGACAGAGACCAGAACAGGAGGCCTAGCAGGAACCACACTGCGACTGTTGTAACAACCCAGAGCTGCCTGTTCAGTTGGGAATCACGGGCCCAAGGCACAGCGCGTCGTCCAGTCCCAGGCCGCAGTGTCAGATCTGCCCACAGAGAGCCTTTATTTGACTTCTACTTTACTGTCCTGTTCTTAATTTTTAACATATATCTGTTTGCCCTTTTTATGTGCCTCTAACTCCATCCTATGTGCGGTGTAACACAACACTTGAAACAGCTTCCTAGCAAATTCTCAGTGTTTACACCAACCCAGGAGGTGAAACAAAGCAGACTGGACGTCCCTCGTACTTGCCAAGCACACGGAGAGCTGGATAGAAAAGAAACATCTGGAGCGTGCTGCTCTTGCATGAGTTTGAGGGTAACATTTAAAACCAGCAGATCTGAATATTTAAAAATTGACAGACTTTCTGTAATTATTTTGTTTTCTTTCTCCATATGTTTTCGTGCAGTTCTTTAAAAAAAAAAAATATGGCAGAGTATCTCAGGTGTTCCAGAGGGAATGGAAAAAAAGAGGGACATACTTTGGGTCACAGTCTGGGAGGGAAATTTACTGGACTCGGGCCCTGGCAGAGGGTGAAGTGAAGCAGGCACACAGGTCAGACCTGAGTTGGGAGAGCACTCAGCCCGGCTTATGTGATGCTTGTGTTAAAGCCTTGTCAGTGTTGCTTTGTTTTTACAATGGAGGCCGTCCTCCTACAGGTCTTTAAAAATTCATGGTGTTTAATTCTGGATGGAGCAGAGGACCACAGTGCTGGGAGAACATAACTCTGACAAGTGGTACTATTTATAAATACGTGATTACCATTGGCTTTTCAAATTAATCAACGTGTAATAATCTAGAGAATTATTTTAGGAACAGAGTCTAAATATCATTCTTTAGGTAATACTGCCACCTAGTGGATTGTACATATTATGTGCTGAGAGATTGTACTTCAAAGCGTAAGGGAAGTTGTATTTGGGGAGGAAGCCCCTGATATCTTTGTGATAAAACCTACTTTTTTCCAGTCACAGGAGGGCAGCAGAGGTCCAAGTGGGTTTAGATGCTGGCTGGGGATTTCTTTACATTCTGGCCAGAAGTGGGCAGTGTTGATTTGGGCTCAAGGGGCATGGAGCCTTTCAGTGGCCCAAGGCTCTTGTCAGGCAGGAAAGACAGTGTGCAGGGCTTATTTCCTCTCCTCATCTTGTCACTTCCCGAGCTCCCTTTTGGTTTGTTCTAGGCCTGTTTTTGCTCTCAACGTGACCTCCCACTCATAATCATCTTTAATTTTTTGTTGGGAGGGGCTTTTTAAAACATTTCATTTTCTCTTTGACATTTCATCATATAGTGAATTAGGTCACCCACCAAATAAGTTCTCAAAAAGGGAACTATTCTAAATTTGTAGGACATATTTTGAGCTATACACAGTATGATGTTTCTTCGACCCCTTTTTTCCTCAAAGGGCATGGTTAATCCTTTATCTCTTATTCTTAAAACCTTGAATGTGCTTATTGTATTTACTAAAAAACACTAATCGATGGCTCTCTAATTGGCGACTGTTTTGTATTTGATCCATTTAAAGCTACCGGAGAGAGAGAATATCGAGTAGATTTGTGCTTATGAAGTTCATCGCTGCTTAGACTCCCCGCCTTTTCTCCATTTTTACAGCTTGATGATTCCTACTTCAAGCCAACTTCAACCACATGTTTCATAGGCACCTGTTCTGGGGCCCTTGGGGGTCCACGGTGCATGTGTCTAATGCTGCACTTGCCACGTTGTTAGAAGACTGTCGATTCACGTCCCTGTCTCGCCCACTGAGGGTTGGGACCTCAGAGCTAGCGTTGGCTAACAGTCAATGCATGTTTGCCGAATGAGTGTATGCAGAATAAATCACTTTTAACTGCAAGAAAATGCTACATAAAATAGCTGTATCATTAGTTATGTGGATGCTAAGACATGTGGGAAGTGCTGTGGAAGAAAGAAGCCAAGGAAAAAATAAACACGAGACTCGGTCGGAAGACCCGCATTGTGGAGTGGACAAATAAGCTTGTCCCTCACCCCAGTTTCCCTGTCTGCACGGTTGGGGGATTGGCCTGGATGTTCATCAGAGTTTCCTGCAGCTGTTCAGGCCTCTGATTGCTAGAATTCATGATAGCTCCCATTGTGTTTGAGGAGGATTGAGCTATTTGTGTAGATCCTCAGTTGGGCTTTGCTCTTTTTTCTTTCTTCAGTTGTTGGCTTCTATGCATATTATCAGATTCCCATCATCTAAAGTGTGCCTATCTCTAATAAAAGGCACAGTGTTTATACGAGGCCACTTTTGACATGAAACAGTATTTGTAAACTGTATTTTAGTTACCACCAGGCCTGCAGGACTAGCATCTATTCCACATGCACCTCACACACATAACCCGTGTGACCCCCGCGGCCCACCCTCTGGCGCAGGTAGACAGGTAGTCTCCCTGTTTACAGGTGAGGTCGTTAAACTGCGGTGAAATTTAACTCGACTGCTTTAGGCCCTGGGACTAGGAAGTGACTGACTGGGGACTTAATAGGCATTTTGACTCAAAAATGTTATTTTCCTTGTCTGTTATGTTCAGAAACTTTTGGATAGTGTGTACATATTGTTACAAGGTTTTTGTTAAAAATACTAAACTTCTTTTTTACAAATGGAGAAAACAGGAGAGGGTGATAGGAAAGGATGAAACCAGGCTATGTCAGATGTTTCTCAAAGTCGGTCACCTCTGAGGTGATCCAGGAGAAAGCCAAGAGAACTGACTTTCTCCGGAGACGGTGACCCTGGGCTTTCCGCGATGTGGAAAGGTTCAAAGTCCGCTCAGGTGCTTATCGAACATCTGAAATGAAGCTAGTGGTGTAGGAATCGAATTCTGAATCTTACTTTAAGTTTAACTAAGTTTAAATAGTCGCCCGTGGCTAGTGGCTGTGGTGTTGGACAGGTCTGCCAGGTTAGCTTCCCCATCTGTAAATGAGAAGGTGAGCTGAGCTGATCTTGAAGGCTCCTTTCATTTTTAGAAGTATTCGATCTGTGCCTTCTGAAATGGTAGTGATTGAAATTGAGCTCTGAACCTAGAATTTCCGCAGCAGGATCTTTGATTCACATTTTATCTAATTTCAGTTTTAATTGGGTGACCAGATGGATCTGAAGGAAAATCAGTATTTGAATATATCTGCTCGGTGCCAGTGTCTGAATAGAGGTGGTGCTGCAGTGGAATACAGATTCCAAATAGAAGTGACCCTGTCTGGCATTATCTTCTGTATCTGTGCAGGGAGTAATCATTTTTAACAGCTCTTTGTGTAGTGCCTTGCTTTCTTTTAAGATGATTAGAATAGACTGATCAATGGTGCTGTCTTTTCTGCGTGAGTGAAATAGACGGAGCCATGCTAACTTTTCTCAGTGGGCGTCTTCCATTTTGAAGGCCTTTAAATCAGAGGAGGAAACCTTTATCTCTTGGTTAGCAGTGGAACAATTCTTTTGAGTTGTGGAGTAGTCTGATTTTACTGAGCTAACGTTTCAAAGAATCCTAGAACCTGTGCTTTTAGCATACTGTCTGGTAAGTATATTTTTGCCTTAAAAGAAGGGAGCAGATCTTTCTTTGTAAATAGAATCTTCTGAAAACCGCTATCAGAGACGAGTCATTTTTGCCTTCTCGATGGACCAGCTCTGATGTCTTAGACTCAAGTGTTTTAATGTCATAGAATCTCAAAACTTGACATTGGCGCTAAACTAGGATTTCTTTTGTAATTGTGTGTCAAAGCTCTTCTGTGAAGTGGCCCTGTCCTCCAGTCCTCTCACACCTTGGCCATTAGAACTGGTGTCCTATTTATTCATAGTCCGTTGCTTTAAGAATTTGATGGAGTGAAAGGTGAGTTTTAATAGGTCTGTTTGTTCTTGTTTGTCATTGGGGATACGTTTTGTTCCCTGTTTTTGTTCTCTACACAGTTCTCACAATTCCACTGATGTAGGAATGTTCTGTAATTGTGTAGCATTTCTCTAAATACCATTGTTAGTGAAATAAAAGCACTCTGGCTGGAAGGCTAAGGTCTTTCTTTTTCAGCTCTGATACTAAAATTCCAGATCAGAACCAAAACACAAAAGAAGGTGGTGCCCTTTTCCCTACTGGGGTAGCCCTTCTCTTCTGAAAGGAGGCTTTTCCAGCCTTTTTCAAGTCATGGCACACAGAAGATTACAGCATTTTTATGGCTCACTGCAGGAAGATCGGCTCTATGGTTGGAGATTTGGGAGCCCCCAGTGCCCAGGGGCTCCCTTCTGACTGCACCCCTGTTGGAGCCCTGCTCTCCTGGAGGCCCCAGGAAGGAAGCCCTGGTTTGCCTGGCAGGGCCCACCCTCAGCCTCATCTGAGTCTGGCAGCCACGTGGACACTTCTGGGCGTTACTCTCCACATTCTTCCCCAAGATAAACTTACCTTTAAATGAAAAAAAAATTTCTTCTGTATTTCCTTTGTTAAATCTGAGATTGGGAATTTTTCTCTACTCTCTGTCTTCAATTCTTTCTTCCTCCATCCACCACCGCGCCCCCCCCCCCCCCCAAGTGGAATTTAGTGCTTCATTAGCTTTCTGGACCCAGAGAAGTTCTTTAGGCTAAAGTGCTGCCTCCTCACCTCTAAGAGTCAGGCCCGAGAGGGCAGAGAGACCTGTGCTAAGGCTTGCAGCTGATTAATTCTAGAGTGGAGTTAGAACCCATGTCTGCCGATTCCTAGTCTGCTTCGCCTTGGTGTGCTGGGAATTCACATTTGAATATTAATTTTTTTTGATTATTCTATAAAATGTTCAGTGAAAAATATTTGCTTTATTGTGGTTCTAGCCTGGCTTAAATATTGCTCAGGCTTTGGGACCCTGTCTGTAGTATATTGACAATTTTAAAAACCTTGGATGTCTCTTCTTACCTTCCCACTTCTTTCTTTTAGGTTCACTTTTTGATTTCCCCTGGAGAAGTGCTCTCACGTGGCAGCCTGTTGGACACGTGGATTTTCTTCGATTTACACTCACTGCTGGCTTTGACCTGGTGTGCGGGGGGAGAGCCCGAGAAGTCCCCTCTGCTGTGTCGGACGACTTTGTAACGAGCATCTGTTTACCCACCGCCCTTCCACTGTGTGACCCTTCTGCCTTCTAGATTAAACTCTGCACCACTCCTTTCTCTGCCTCTGGCCGTGTTTCTTTGTTGTTGTTTGTTTTTTGTTTTTATTTTTTATCGGTACCAGAATCTTTTATTCCTTCCATCCTTTGTGCAGAGTTCTTTGGGAGTTGATAACTTGCAGCTGTGAATCTCACTATGCTTTCATTAAGTGCATTAGAAGTTAATGCCAAAAGGCGGTGCTCACCGCTTCCTCTCTTTCCTGGTCCTGGTAATCCTGTACTAACCTTCCAGTTGTTACAGGTAGTTCCTTCTAGGATACATGCTTTCCTGGAGCTGTGTCATTAAGCACTTTGTTAGAAATTGAACTGTGTGCTTCCACATTTATAATTTACAGCTGTTTTGATAACACTTTCTGGTGAAAGGTGATATATAAGGTCTGTCCAGAAAGTACCCAGCCATGCAATATGAAAAATAGAGACATTTATTGAAGAAGATACAAGAAACATTGTACATAGGACAATGACACCTCAGTCCCCTTCAAAGTGGGCACCTTGGGACCTCACACAGTTCTCCCAATCACCATCAGTTGCCCCATCGTATTTTCCTGAATCTCATCAATGGTCTGAAATCTCTTCCCTTTCAAAGGTGATTTTAGTTTTAGGAAAAGCCAGAAGTGACAGGGTGCTAAATCTGGGTTGTAGGAGGGCTGAGTCACCTGGGTGACGATGTTTCACAAAAAAGTGCTGCAGACGTGATGCATGAGCGGGCATGTTGTGATGAAGCTGCCAATCACCAGTTGCCCAGAGCTGTGGCCTGAATCACCTGAATAGTTTCCACAGAACGTTCAAGCTTAACGCAAAATCTGATGCAGATTCGTTGCTCGACTTGCTCAGTCATTGTGAATGCGATGGCCACACAGTACACAGGCTCACTCAACGACGTCCAGCGCCCCCACTGACCGGCACCGTGAAGTCGTCGTTCATGCATGTGTGTTCCAGTTCACTCTCCTTGGCTGCCAGGTTACATGGATGTCGCCCAGCCGTGCTCGTTGTGTTAAACGTGGCTGCACTCTTGGACAGACCTCACATGTATCCCAGGCAATGTGAGCAGAATGCAAAGAGGAGGGTTTTACTTACATGCTTATTTATGGGGTACAGTATTCTCCAAACCACTTTCACAAATATCCTCTCGTTTTATTCTTGTGGTTGATTATCTCAGCCGTTCCAGGCCTCATTATTAGATGGAGAGATTGACTAGCTCAAGGTCAGAGCTGGCGCAGCCCGGGTGGAACAGTAGGTCTGCGGGCTGAAGCCTGGGCATATTTCCGTGTATCCTGCTGGCTCCCCATTTCCATCTCGGGTGCTGCACAGTGGGAATAAGCAAGCCGTGTTGAGAGTTCCGTTCTTTAAACCGAGCTCAGTGCGGAGATGAGGAGTCGAGATTTCCCAGCACGGCTGCGCAGTAGAGTCCCTCGGGGAGCGTCAAAACGAATCTCATTGCCCAGGTCACACCCTGGGGCGTAAATAAAAATCGTTGAGGGTGGCACCTGTACTTTGCACAGCTACCCAGGTGATTCTCGTGTACAACCAAGTTGGGGAGGCACCGATCTGTGTTCTTGCTACTCAGAGTGGGGTCCACTGACCAGCAGTACTGATACCGCCTCGGAACTTAGCGGGAAAGGAGACCCGCGCCCTACCCCAGACCCCACTGAAGCAGAATCTTTAATGTGGTCCCAGGTCATTCATTCATGTGCGTATTGAAGTTGGAGAAGCCCTGATCTAGAGCAGTGGTTCTCAGACTTCGGTGCATCTCACAATTCCCCGGGGACTTGGTAAAAAGCTGGGGCTTCCCTGTATGTTAGCTGTCCCTGTGACGTTGACACACAACTACGTTTGAGAACAGCTCTAGATCAGGAGTGTGTGAACTTCTCAAGCACACGGGCATGGCTATATTCCAGTAAGACTATTTACAAAAGCAGTGTTTGCCATTCTCAGGGATACGAGTTCACGTCACTAAAATTGTGATTGGTCAAGTTAGTTTGCTTTAAAACTTTATATACAGATACATAGCTTTATTAGGAGGCTTCTGGGATATTTTTAGTCTATGTTGAGAAGCAGGTATTTGGAATGCAAGAGATAGACAGGGCAGAGGCTAAATTCCCATTTATTGGACTAGCTCTTGTGTCAGGTGAGTTGCCCAAGCCAGTCACCAGAGGTCGGCAGGAAGCATTGGTCTGTGCTGTGTCCTTTCACCATGTGCAGCAGGGTAGAAGCTTCCAACTGTGTTTGGAGTCTTGAGTTCAAGTTTAGTTAGAAGCTCTTTACAAGTGACTTATTTAAGGTTCTATTAGCTTGCTCGGTGTTTCTCAAGTCTGTATACAAAAGAACTAGCTGTGGGATTATTCCTTCGAGCTTAAAAAACATGCGTTACCCCCCACCCCTCTGCCCTCGGATTCTTAGGTGTTTTCTTTTAGCTGAAGTAGCTAAAGACATGGCAGATGAGAGGCACTGAACCAGGACAGGTAATCTGTTCACCTGAGGCCTCTTCCTGTCTCTGGGTCTTTCTTAATGCCCTTGGCTGTGTTGTAATGATGCTGCTCCGTGGGCCTTCCACCTGGGCGCTCCACACGCATGTTGAGCAAGGGGATCTTGAGTACAATGGGAGAGAGAGTGAGGTATACCTTAGCATTTCCTGTTGCCTCTAGCTCAACTCGTTTATGGGTGGGTTTATTTTTATTTTCTGTGCTCTTTGTGGGGCCGGAAGCCATTTGTCATAAGCTCTGCTCTCTGCCATTCTCTGTGGTGGTGGCAAGCCTGGCCCTGAGCACCTCCTGCCCACACACTTCCTGTCTCCATCACTTGGAAACTATCTCCCGTGTTTTCTTCTCTTAGCAACCTACACCTTTGGCCTCTTTGATCACATCTTTCCATCTTTGTGCTTCAGAACACTTTTGTTATGATGACTGGGAAATACTTGGGGAGCTCCCAGAGACCTGCTCCCTGGTTTCGGAGGCTCAGCAAGCTAGCACCGGCTGATTACCAGAGGCTTGGGGAGCTTGTGTGAACTCAGTGCGACCCTGCTGTCCTCCCGGCTCAAGGGCTTGCCGCTCTGGGCATCCAGACCAAAGTTTCAGTGTGATAGAATTTTATACGTACCTTTCATTTTTACAGATTTAACACATACAAAGAATGGGTTTCTCCTGTAGGGGAAAATACCACTTCCCTGAACAGGGGTTTTAGATGAGGGAAGGAGAGTAAAGGAGAAGGAAGCTTGTGAAGAACTAAATAAAATAACATTTTATTTGCTTACACTGAACAATAGGTGGGTTTAAGCTCATGTAGAATTTATGTCAAAAGGATACAAAAGAGGCATTTTTAAGCCACCAGAGAGGCGGCCTGGTGTTGCAGAAAGTACTTTCTTGATGTGAAGGTGTTGATTTAAGGGCCTGTTCTGCCACTTACTTTGTCTGTTGACCTTTTGTTCTGTCTCTAAAATTTTTCAAATAATTAGGTACCTAGGCACTGTGTTCTATAGTGCAGGGAAAATAAAAGATAAGACAGCCCTTGCTGTCCAGGATGAGTGTGCCACATTGACCGCCTGGCAAGGTATTCAGCATCTTCCTGTTACTTATGTTCCCTGTAATCCCGTGAGGTTGGGTGGTGGTGGTCTTTTTCAGATGAGGAAATAGAAACTCAGTTTGCAAGTGTTAGGGTTTCAATCTTATTTCCCTCTGATTCCAAAGCATTTGGATGCCCCTTTGAATGAAATAGAATAATAAGCATGGGGATAATAACACTTCACACAGTTGCCCCAAGAAAACGTAGTGGAAGTACCCAGTTAATGTGAGTGCTCTGTGTGTTGTCACTCTCATAGCCGTCGTCAGAGTCGCCGAGTGTTCCAGGCCCATTCTCCCTCGACAGCACATCAGTTCTGCTGGCTTTCAGTGAAGGACGCTGCCGGTCAATGGCAGACCTTCCCCTTTCCTGGAGGGGAGACCTCCCTAGGGGCCCCCACTAGGGTCTACTATTCAGGTATGCTCTGCCTTATTAAATCCCTGGGATGAACAGTTTTGTTTTTAACTTTTTATTAATGAAATGTTCACACACACACACACACACACACACACACACGAGATGAGTAAAATAAACGTCCAGGTCTCCAACACAACTTTAGCAATTATCAGTATTTTACTCCAACCTAGTCGCAGCATATTAGTAAAAGAAATCTCTAGTGAAAGAGCTCCTTTCTCCTACACCATTTAGTTGAAGAATATTTGAGTTCCTCATCTGTATCAGGTACTAGAGATACAGAGGTGATCAGAACGGGGATAGTGCCTCCCTTTTCTCAGCCTTAAATTCTAGTTGGGATGAGAGCCAAATTAGCGTAGGTAGAATCCTCTTGTCAATGGAAATAAACAGGGTGAGAAGTGACCTTAAATGGGGGTGGGGAGGGAGCCGCTTAGACACAGTAGTGAGGAAAGACCTCTCTGAGAGGTGACGTTTAGGTTGTGATCTGACAGGTGAGAAAGAGCCATGGGACCTGGCAGTGGGAGTGTGTCTAATATTACTTAGCTGCCTCTCGTGCCAGGTGATTGAGTGGTGGAGTTTGCATATGCAAAAAGTATTGCCCCATGAGACTAGTGACGTCGCCAGCTTTGATCAAGGGAGTGCCTCTTGATGTTCAGTGCCCTGTTTTGTCATTCTAATCTGACCCTACAGGGGGGTCAAGTAGGTGTAGAGCTACAGAAGAGGCAAGGGAGAATACCAGACACAGGTCTTGGGGGTATCCTGAGACCCTGGCCTGTTCATGCCCCCCGCCCTGTGATGGTGCTAGAACCATCCGGGGCTTGGGTGTCCATAGCGCATGGTGGGAAGCCAGGGGATCTGAGTCCAGTGCTAGTGGGAGTCTAGTTCACTGCGAGCCAAGAAACCACGTCACCCATTCCTTCATTTGTGAAAGGGGGACACAACCGCTGCCTACTGCTCAGGTTTACCAAGAAGGTCAAGAGAGGCTTGCTTTGGTGGTGTGCAGATGCAGAATATTCATACGGGTTCTAGATTAGGATGCCACCCCCTCCATGTCTTTGGCAAGTCACTGGAAGCAAGGGCACCCTATAGAGGTTGCTGGAAATAGTGCCTCGAAGTCTCTGCTGGAAAAAGTCCGTTTTTGGGTTCACCTGGTTTCTTCCCATCGAGGCTGGGAGCGTGAAGTGGAGGCCAGTTGCTCACAACTGTCTCATTCCTCCGTCTGCTTAAACGGTCTTAACTCCTGCCAACCTGGTCGTACACTTATATGCCCTCTCCTAATACTGTCTTTTTTTCTCCTCTGCTGCATGTTATGTGGGCGGTTCAGGGAAAGCACAGACAGGTACTCTCCTCTGCTTCTCAGTGAGATTTTTGAAAGGCTTTGAAAATGGGAACGATCTCTCCCCTGGATCCTACTGCCTCTTGAATGGGAGCGTGACCACACTTCCAGGGCAAACAGATTGGGCTTCCCTCTTCCCAAAGGTGCTGAACCGCCCCTGCCCCGCCCAACCATGGTATTGGCCTGAGAGAGAATGGCCACCCAGAGAAGCTGCCCACTGGTCGATGCTGTAGAGGTCTGGCTTCATGCTTTCTGACTTTGTGTCCTGCCAGGGGCTGAGGGGGTCCTTTGGAAGGCAGAGAGGACGCCAGCAGGTGAGAAGGGGGATGAGAAGCCAGAGTGTTCAGGTTGAGGTAGTGAGGGCCCAGGGAGGCCTGGAGTGTTCTGGGGCCAGGAGTGCTGGCATTTCTCAGAAACTTGGCCATGGGCTTGACAGTGCCTCCCGGTTCTGTAACTGCTCTCCACCACGCTCTCCCGGCAACTCCTGGGGCCGACGTGAAGGGAGCACGGCCCTCCACGGTGGGAAACAGTGGCACAGCGGTGGGCCTTGGAGCCCTAAGCCCACCTGGCTTAATTGAGAGGCAGCTGCACTTTTACTTAATTGTGCTGGTCCAGTCCGACCCAGCCCAGCTGATCTGCATGCAGGATCACAGTTCATCTTCCCGGGCATCCCTTATAATCTGCCTTTCAGTTTGCTCGGCGTTTCCCACCTCTCACAGTCCCTTCAACAGTGCTGAGGAGGGCTACTTTTTCAACCTGTGTGATTGCTGGAAAATTGGGACTCAGAAAAGTTAGAAGCCCTAGGAGAGAACGCTGGGGGGAGGGGGCAAGGGGGGGGGGCGCAGTGGAGCTTACAGATAACAACTGTTCTCTGGATTTCTGCTCCAGGATTCACCCCCGAAATATAACACAGACCTTGGTCATGCAATCACTGTCATTGACACCTCTCAGGCCCAGGTCCTCATTGGAATGTTAGCTCCTTAAGGACAGAAACTGTGTGTATTTAAAGGGAACAGTCTTTACTGAGATGTCATTTACTGCACTAAAACGCACGAATCTTAAGTGTCAAGTCTGATGCATTTTGATGTGTATATACCCCGTGTAACCACCGCCCAGACCAAGATACAGAACATCCCACCATCCAGAAGGATCCACGGTGCCCCGTTGAAGCCAATCTTTCTCCCCCAGAGGAAACCGATACTGGTGGTTCCTTTTGCCTGTTCTTGAACTTCGTCTCTGTGGAGTCACACGGTTCATACCGAGACTACATCCCGGTCCAGAGCCTAGCCTGGTGTCTGGCATGAGGCTGGTATGCAGTGTGAAAGAGAGCCTTTTCTTACTACCCTGTGAGAGACCATTGACCCCACGGGGACACTGAGGCTGTGGCCTGGTGACCTGCCCAGGGCACAAGCCAAGGAACGGGGTAGATCCTGGAGCCCAGCCCAGACTCCTTGATTCTGACTCTGCTTCCGCAGGCAGCAGGGCTCCCAGCCCTTCTTCAGCGCTCTGCACCAGCAAGCCTAGTGATCCTGGGCAGCTAGTGCCCCCTGCTGCCTGCGGGGCTTGACCCAGACCCTTCCCTCCTCTGTGGGTTGTGTCAGGATTACACAAGCCGGGAGCCCCGTGCAGTGACTGGCAAAGGACAGGACCTGGCAGAATAAAAGCCACATGCCCTTTTCTTTTCCTAGGAAAAGAAAAGAGGGTTTCCTAAGCTTTGGGGGCTTTCCATGCCCAGAATGAACAGATTAAGGGAAAAAGAGGCCTCTTTGGTGGAGCGCTGCTGCCCCCAGGTGGATGGCTAAGGACACTACCACAGTGCAGGAAGTCCAGCTCAGGCGTTTTGGGGCGTTTTGGGGCGTTAGATTCTGGACTCAGCTTTTAGGCCCCTTGCCTCCTGGTGTCCTGCGTTCTGGTGTTCTGGTCTGAGAAGCAGACGTCAGCCCGGGCCATCACTCATCACTCCCGCCTGGGCTGGAATGGAGGCCTTCTCCGGAGAACCAGCCCCAGCTGCGTTTGTGGGACAGCTGTGGCCCCCGCACCTCCTGGGGGAAGGTGGGCCAGACATAAGCGTTGAGGGCCTGTCCTGTATTAAGCAAGGGTCTAAGTGAGATCAAGGTTTGATCTTAGGGCTTGGTTCAGAGGGGGGTGCAGAGGTGGGGCAGGGCAGGCCTCTCAGCAGTGGGGTGTGCAGCACCTCTCAGCCCGCTGCTGGGCGGGGCTGCCTCTCAGCGGAGGGGCTTGGGGGCCTTCCTGTCACACCTGCGGTTGGCGGTGTAACGGCACAGCCCGCCTGGCCTCGGCACGTGGCCTAGGGTGATGGTATCTCTAACTCAGTATTTTTAACCCTTCTTTCCAGAGGATGTGGCTTTTGCGGGAGAGCTTCAAAGGGTGCCCTATTTGCCCCTCTTGGCAACCACGACGTCATGGAAATGGAAGGGGCCGTCCTAAGCCCCCAAACACCTGGAGGGAAGTGGGAGACTTTTTTCCACTTCCTGCCCTACTTCTGGTTACTGACTCAATGTCTGACCTGTTTATTAATTTCAGAATGTAGGTCTACATGTGACACTCACAGGAAACAATCCGTGTGTGTGTCTGGGTGGAGTGAAGCCTGTAAATCAGGTGGCCTTACATGGAGGCCAGGCCCTGGGGGTCCTTCGGTGCCTGTCCTCATCACCCAGCGTCCTTATTAACAGAATGAGAGCCCTGGGTCTCCCGGCAGCTGGCTGGCTTCCCCTAGGCCCATGTCGTGCTCCTGGAGGCAAACTGAAGAAGGGGTGTTAAGATGGGACAGGGAGAAAGACAAGTGGGATGGTGAGACCCTTCAGCCCTGGACCCTGGCATGGTCCCACGGGGACCGGAGCTCTGGCCCCAGGGGCCCTGTGTGCTTCCCCAGAGTGGCCGTCCTCCACCCGGGCTGTTCCGGGTGAGCCCGCGTGGGCGCTGCACTGGCCGAGCGGCCATCACTGAGGTTCCACCTTTCCTGATGGTTCTTGTTCGCTTACTCTCAGCTCTTGGCAGAACTGTGAGAGAAGCCCACCAGGCCACCTCCTCCTTTAGTCCCACTTTCTCTTCTCTCTCTTTAGTTTATCGATTCTAGAGAGAGAAGAACGGGGTGGGGGGAGAGACACTGATTTGAAGTTCCACTTATTTATTATGCACTCACTGGTTGCTTCTTGTATGTGCCCTGACTGGGGATCAAACCTGCCACTCTGGCCCATCAGGGCAGCACCGTAACCAACTGAGCCATCGGGCCGGGCGCCGTTCCCTTCTCTTATGCTCCCCGACCCCGGCTGGGCTCCCTCCCCGGTGCCCAACCGCACTAATCAGTATTCATCCTTTCGCTGGTTAAGTGTGTATTCAGCATGTGCTGTGTGCCAGGTGTTGCACATGCATGGATGATTAAGGCACACGTCCCATCCTAAGTGTGCACAGTGTAGTGGGATTTCTTGCTGAGATGTTTCCTGGCAACTACGGTGATGTCTGTAAAGAGCTTTACACGTGCCACCGGAGGAGTTACGTACTGTTGGCAGACCAGTAAGATAAATGATCCTTTGAGACCCAGATGGCCTCCTCTCCAAGGCTGGGCAGAGGGTCCGAAGACCTCACTCAGGTCCCCCTGAAGCACATGCTTATTTAGCCTGCTCTTCTCTTGACTGGCCTGTGCTTCCAGCTGTGAGCAGGGGGCAGGTCTCTGGGTGAAGTGTCAGAGTACCTTAGGCCTGTGTTCCCGAGAAGTCATTTGGTCCATTCTTCTGCCTCCAGGCTGGCCTGAGCTTAAGCCTTTTGAGGCAGTAGCACTTCTGACTAGAGAATCCCAGTCTGTAACTGGCCTTGCTGACTCGTGCTCGGCTAGGGTGGCAGCCTTCCCTCCTTGGAGCGGATCCCTGCTCATGGGGCCTGAGGCTCTTTGTGGTGGGGTCTCCGCATGGCCTTGGTGATCTTGTCTTCAGGTTTCCTCAGTGACCTCTCCGCTCCAGGCTGAACAGTGCCTGGTCCCTGCTGCACTGAGGAGGTTCTGCTGACCCCACAGCAGGCACAGGACTCCTTCCCCTGGGCCTCCTCACATGGCTGCTTTAATTTCCCTGGACATCCTCGGTGGGGCCTGGGGCCAGATGTGAGAACAGAGTGGACCAAGCTGAGTGGCATCTCTGCACCCCCACCTGCCTGCCCCCCAGCACAGCCAGTCACTCCTGGCCTGCTTTCTGACTTTGCTTCAGACTGGAGGGAAAGTTCTTTCTGGGGTTGAGGAACCCTGGTTTGAGATGGAAACTTCTTGGGGGCCGTGCTGACCCTGATGTCCAGATGGCCTCCTGCCTGCCTGAGGCCTCGTGGACCTCTGCTTGGACAGGGCCTGGGTGGATCTGGGTGGTCCTGGGTGGGTCATTGCCCTATCACTTCCTACGTCCTCAGGTGGCCTTAGGAGTTCCGTGACTGTGGGGCCTGCCATCTGAGGGGCCTGGGCTGGCACTGCTCCGCAGGGTCCCTTGGCCCCCTGCAGTCTGGGCCCCTCCAGGGTTCTTGGAGGGGTCTGTCTTTGTCCCCTTGACTGCCTTCCAGGGTCCCTGCCCCAAGTCCCTGGGTCCCCTTCAGCCTCTGTATCTTTGTAAGCAACTCTCACCTCCCTGGCTACTAGTGGTCCCTTGCCTGGTCTTTTGTGAACAGACCCAAGTGAACTATCCCTTTAGGAGGAGAAAAAGACAAACCAGTCTGTCTTAAGTTTTTAACGGTTGGTAAACACTTTGCTCTGTGAGCCCTCCCAGGGGCATTTTCATTTAATATGGGGAAGAGGGTTCATTAAAGAATCCCCAATGGTGGAGTCTCTGGCATTGTGTCAGACTGAGGAGGAGGCAGTTTTGTGTTCCCTCTGGGGGTGGGGCGGATCCTGCTTTTGGGAAGGAGGTTCCTGTCCTCCTCTTTGTGAGGGAGCCGCTGTGATGGGATTTCCGCAAAGACTGTTCCTAGTAATGATCTTTAAAGGCACTGGTACTTTGGCTGCCGATGAAGCAGCTCGGAGAGAACTGGGGATTGTGACTATGCTTGGCAGGGCTGGCCAGGACATGGACGGTGCTTCTGAGCTCTACAGTGGCCACCGAATCAGAGATGCATGGAGCTAGAGGCAGCCTCCAGTCCCAAATGACATTTTACAGGTGGTGAGGCTGGAGCTCATGGAGGGGAGGGGTATGCTAGGTCACCCATTGAGCAGGTGGCTCTGTCCCTGTGAAAAGAGGCAGGCCCGAATGGTGGCTGGAAGGATTCGCATGTTTCTGGCCGATGCAATCAAAGACACGCGGGTGACCATAGAGGCATTTGAGGACAGGATGTCCTCCGACCCCTGGGAATTGGCAAGCACTAGGCTTTAGTGCTGATGGCAGTGATTGTGAGGGGGATGGCTGAGTGATCTCTGAGGGGTGCTCCTATTAGCACCCATGAGACAGGGAAAGGTGCTCAGGTAGCAGGCAGCTCAGGAGTTTTCTGGGGCCCCAGGGAACCCTACCTCCTGTCCACCAGGGCGGGCTTGAGGTGTCTACTCTCCTTGGCCTGGTCCTTGGGCTCGAGGGCAGAGAGCTCACCTCCCCCTTTCCTTGTCATCTCGTCCAGGGTGGCAGGAGTGTACAGTCAAGCTAGGGCCACAACCTCCTTCCCTGACCCCCAGCCACTCCCAGACTGGACACCTCAAGGCGACGGGCACTGGGTTGGGCCTCAGCGGTGGGAGGGCCCCAGCCATGAATCTGTGGGGCAATGCACAGTTCCTGTGGGAATCCCATCTGAAAGGAAAGACAAGGGAAATGCCCTGGGGGGCAGGAGACTGTGGGTGGCATTTGGGGGATGTTGCTGTGTGGTCCCTGCCTGCCAGATTTCAGCTACAGGCCGCCACCACCCATGCACACGGGCCTCCTGCCACAGTGGCCTGGTGGTGAGGCGTGAAAACGGAAGAGCCGCGACTCAGGCTTTCAAGTGGGTTTGCCTGGGCCCCGGCACTGCCTTCCAAGTGGAATTTTTCAGAGTTTATTCCAGGAGGAGGTCGACCTAAGCAGCTAGTTGAGTTATACTCTCTGAATGTCATTGTGGACTAATGTCTGGGTTCCCTTCTGCCCAGGTAGTGGACAACAGCAAGCCGAACGCAACCCCGACACACCCAGTGAGACAGAAACCCAGTCTCTGCTCTTCCAAATCTCTTTTAATGAAGCCGGGGCAGCAGCAGACACAGTGGGGTTCACACAGAGGGGCCTGGGTCATGACGGGCTTTCCTCCACAACTTGGGGGGAAGGGCAACATGCATTTCTTCATGAACGCTATTTAAAAATATAAACAATATAAGCTCCTCACAACATTCTCCAGGAGCCAGAACCCGAGAGAACCCCTGGTGGTCCATCACCCATGAAGTGTCAGAGGTGGAAGTCTCAGGACGGGTAGAGGTCCCAGAGCCAGGAGGGGCTGCCTTCCCCAGGAACGTCAGGTGGTGACAAGCAGCAATGAGGGGATGGAAGGAGTGGCAGCAGCGTTTGGCAGCTCATCAGCATCTTGATCACAAGTATCTGGTAGGATCCAGTTGGCGGCGTTGCCAGAGGGGCCACAGGGGTGAAGGGGGACGTCTGTTCCTTGGAGGCTGAGAGTGCGTCTCTCTGCTCGAGAGAGAGGCTGGCGGTGAGGGGCGAGGAGCACTGGGCTCTCATGTTCTTGGAGACCTGGGGTGAGGAAGAACAGGAGTCAGGCTGGATGCTGAGGAGACAGATCCAAGACAGTTAGGGGTGCGGTGGAGATGCCTCCATCTGTAGGGTGCTAGGGGTGAATGGACCCTGGAGTTCTTCCTGGCGGTGGTGGAATGCTGCGCGGTTGCTAGCGGGTTGCCCAGGGACACTGGGAAAACGGTTCTGGAGACTCTAGCCAGGACGAGGGTGTAATGATGTAACGTCTTCTCAGTATATTGGAGGCACAGGACATGAGGGAAGGAACTGGGAGCCCCAGCAGGTTTTTCTGTGAAAGGGGTACACCAGAAGGCAGGACAGAAGGTCCAGCAGGAGGTGTAAGTGGGAGCTGGGGTCCTGAATTTCTCTATTTTTTCACCCGTTAGTGTGTGGCTCTTGATGTTACTTAGCCTCAGTTTCTTCATTTCCAAAGTGAGGATAATAACAATTGTCCATACTTGGTAGAGGAGACTCCACCCAACTGAGGTGACTATTGTCACCCAGGGAGTGTACTGTGCTACACTGATGTTGCAGGCCACTGTTATGAAGGGGACCTCCTAACAGGAAAGAATGGAGGAGTTTGGTGCAAGAAGACCCTGGGGGCAGGTTTGCTTCCGAGCGTGGGGACCCTCAGACCCTCACACCCCACCTCCTCCGGCCGAGGTGCCCACCCACCTCAGCTGGACCACAGCCGCAGCGTCATGAGCAGGTTGAAGCCGGCCACCTTCAGGAGCAGGATGCGGAACCCGATCACGGACAGGTTTTGGAAGTTTAGGTTCATATCTGCAAAACCAAGAGGCCAGCGCGGTCATAAGCATGCACACCTGAGGTCTGCACAGCACCCTATGACGTAACAAGGCTTTCCCGAAGGCAGGTGTGTTGGGCTTCAGCACCTGGACCTCCTCTCCCTTTGAGCTTCTGTGCACATTCCTGGGGCTCAACAGTGTTTCATTTCAAAAGGAAAACACCCACTGCCCTTAGTCCTTGTTTTATTCCTGAGCTTCTCGGCAGATGCGGATGAGGGGGGCGCTCAGCACTGCTGCAGTCCCGTGGGTCTGGGCCCCTTAGTGAGAGTCTAGTGGCTGAACCACAGCAGGGACGGCTTGAACACAGCTCGGGTGGAAGTGATGGGGCCCAGGGTAGGTGCTGCGGGGTGTCGGGATCCTTGACAGAGAAGGGTACCACCCACATGAGTTCTGCTGCTTTTCTTGAAAGGAGGCAAAAGCCCGTGGCTACGGAGGGCACTGTCCTTCCTCAGGGTTATCTGGTTAGTTTAGGGCTATATATAAGCCCGTAAGCTAATAAACTCATCGAAATTTCACAGCCGGGTCCCCTGGAAGCTCTCATTGGCTCTCCTGGCAGTGGAGTGATGGAAAGGAATACAGAAGCCTGGGAGTGAGCCATTGGGCGAGTAAAACTAGAGACTCAGAGATGATGAGAGGACCCTGGGGATTCAAGAATGACCACAGGCAGCTGTGACCGAGCTTGAACTGCTGTTCCCGTCTCTTGTAACTTCGCTCCTAGATCCACCGATTCCCTCCCACCTGCCCTAGCCAGGCAGGGTTACTGAGGGTTCATTGCTCCCCAAAACCTGTGCAAAGCCAGGATAGACCCTTCTCTTACCTGTTTCAAAGCTTTTCTCTACTGACGTAACATCACAGGGAAATTCTAAAAGGAGAGAAAAAAGAAATTTTCTTAGAGTCCAGGGCGCGCTGGCTCTCCCACTCCAGACCTCCTGGGGCTGGGCAAGTGCGTGTCTGCAGCCTTCCCACACTTCATAGTGGAGGGATCTGCAGCGAACTTGTCCTGAAAGGGCCCCCGGCTGGGGAGAGCCCCTGGCCCTGGCGAGACCACACCCTGGCTTCTGGGCACCATGTCCCTCACTTAATACATCGGTTGTGCAAAGTTTAGGTTACGTGACAAGGCCAAAAGGAACCACAAGGCACAGACCCTGCCCTTGGGCAGCTTCCTGGCTGGGGCCTGGTAGAGGCGAGAAGACACACACAGTGACAAGTGCCATAAGGGGGACAGATGCTTTGTGTGGTCCACAGTTTCCAACCCTGCACCCCAAATGTGTTCCTTAGTTTTCTCCACCTCGGTAAATGGCACTGCCGTTGACTCGGCTGCTCAGGCGTAATACCAGGCACCTCCCTTGACACCCTCTTCTCCTCATCCCTCCATGGTTCTGCCTTTGAGCCCCAACCAGTGCTGGCCGCCCACTGCCCTGCTGCTGCCCTGGGCCGGCCCCCCTCCTCTCTCTGCTGCATTAGCTTCCTTTCGGCTCCCACTCTTGCCCCTGCTGTCCAGTCTCCACTCAGCAGAGCCCTCTTAAAAAGCACATTAGATATCACTTCCCTGCTTAAAGCCAGATGATGACTTCTCGCTGCAATTAGAATGTCTGTCCTTAGGATCTGGGGGGCCCTATGATCTGGCCCTTGCCTACTTCTTCCCTCTCATTTCCTACTGCTCTTCCTCTTTCTCACTAAAGCTCCTGACTCAGGCCTCCATAGTGGGGGAGGGGGGCGATTGGGGTGGGCAGGAGGAGGGAACTTGGAGGACGGCATTAGAATGGGGCCTGAAGAGCAGTGAGGGGTGATCAGCTCAAGCAGGGGCCAGGAAGTGGGAACTCAGGGTGGGTAAGGCTGAGAGCCAGTGTCCTCTCCTGCCACCTTCTTCCCATCTCTTTCTGCCCAGGACATTCTGTGGCCTGCTGGGATGGGACTTGTTGGTGTTCAGTAACCAGAGAGTAGGGGGCTTTGCTGACAATTGATGAGGCTGAGGCCACCAGTCACAGCAGCATCTTGATGCCAGGCCTCTGGCAGTGAAGAGACTCAGCTTGTAGAGGCACCGAGGCTACACTCACCTGAGTTGGGGAAGAAGGTCTCATTGAATTTGCCTTTACATCCAAAATTAGGGCTGTCACTCCAGAGCAGGGCCCCATAGCTCTTAGAATCTGTGGACCTCATGTCCAGCACTGTGCTGTTTGAGCCAAATGCTGAGAACCCCGTGGCTTGGGGCACATCGGTGTCAGAATTAAAGTCGGTGAATAGGCAGATGGAAGTTTCGCTAGGTCCAGGGTTTCTCAGCTGGTACACGGCAGGGTCAGGGTTCTTGACATCTGTGGACCAAACGGAGCTGGGTTAGGAGATGTTTATTTCCCTCCTTGCCCGTACCCAGGCCTGATTTCAGATGCCAGTGATGGGTAAGAGCAGAGCTCTGTGGGGCTGGCAAGTCATACTCTCAGGCTTTAGATGGGAAAGAACATTCTAGAAACTGGCTGCTTAAAACAGACTGTGACTCAGGGACAGGCACAAGCCATGAGTCCTGGCCAAGAGGCCAGGCTCTTAGTGAACGCTGTCTGCCAGGCTCTGCCTGCCATTCAGAGAAAGCAGAAATGAAGGTCCGCCTAGTGGTACCACTCGTTCTTCTACTCAGTGGGAACGTCAACAGCCCAGCAGGCCTAGTAAACAGTGCTGCGCTGGCAGACAAACCAGGCATAGAAGAAAGGCCCAGCAAAGCAAACCACACATCTTGGAATCTGGGTTGGTCTCCCACACTTAGGGCATCGATGGGGCCTGAAAGGTTATGATAGGCTGGCATGAACTCGGAAGATGGTTCGCACCACCAAGAGATTTCTCACATCCGTAAGAGACTTGGACTGTGAGTCAGAACACCTGTGTCTGAGCCCTGGCTCCACCATTTGCTAGATACAAGGCCCAGACTCAAGAGGCCAGTCACACCGCCCTTACGTCTCAGGAGTTTCATCTGTCAGATGAAGATGTTGCCACATCCGCTTTCCTAACCAGGCTTTTCTGAGAAACAAATGAGACTTTCTCCATACAAAATTATATTTAATAAACTGTGAAGTATTGAACAGATGTAAGTAATTGCAGCTGCCGACACTACCAGGATATTGCCACCCTAATGTGCTACCGGGTAATACCCAGTTTCTACTCTTCACCCCCAGGAAGCTAAAGCCTTTTCCTCGGTGTTGAGAATCGTTTTTCAGTATTGCTGCAGGGTTTTGTGTTTTCAATATAGCTCTCATTGTTTATTCTTTCCGACCTCCTGCCTTCAGAGGGAGAAGCAGAGGCTCGCAGGAGGGTTAACACGCTGGGGCCACCCAGAGAGTTTCCCGCAGGGTTGGGACTCCAGCTTCCTGTGCCTGTGGTTCTCCCACTCCCTGAGTGCTCACCGCACAGACAGGGCTTCTCAGACTAGTGATGCATCCGACTTGCTGAGCCAGCCAGGGTGGCTTTGGCAAGGCAGACATCCAGCTGGGCCCCCAAACTTGGGCAATCAGCCCTTGGCATGGGCTTGGGATGCTGCTGAGTCAAGGTGGAACCGCCTGCCAGTGGGGTGACCCCTGGAGCAGCAGAGCAGGGGTGGGTCCACAGTCACGTATAAGGCACATCCAAATCGTCGGCCCCCGAGGATTCTGCTGGCTCCCCTCCAGGCTCCACATACCGTGGGGCCTGGCATACCATGCATGGGTTAAGGCCCTATGACATAAATCTTTTACTGGGAGGGGAGGGATGGGAAACCATCAGAACCAACAACACACCCCATTGTATTTTCCAGTCATTGGTGAGAGTCCCGGGTGGGACTGGGAAGAGGGACACGGAAGGGTGGGGAGATGCTGAGAGAATGTGGCCTCAAAAAGCAGGCAGAAGACAAGGTGCCAGCAGATGCAGTTTGGCCTTAGGGGGACAGGGGGATGGCTGTGGGGGCCAGATGCCCGACTTTGAGTCCTGGTTAAACACTCACTTACGTCCTAGAGCCAAAGGGTATCAGGCTGGAGAAGGTCAAGACCACACTGTCCAATATGATAGTCTTTGGCTACATGCGGCTATTTAAATTTAACCAAAATTACATTAACTTAAAAATTCAATTAAAAACTAGAACTTCATTTTAAGAGGTCAATAACCCCACGAGGCGGTGGCTGCTGTGGTGGGCAGTGCAGACGGCTAGGACATTGCCACTGGCACACGAAGTTCTGCTGGGCAGCGATGGTCTGGAGAGAGCAATGCCCCCGAACACGAGACTTTGAGGAGAGACAACAGGGGCTGAGCGTGAGACTTACAAGCCCTGTTTAAGTTTGTGAGGGGTGACTGCTACCAGGGGCAGACTACCAGCTCAGCTTTGCCAATGACAGATCATAATACAATAGCAATAAATGAAGTCAGAAGAATTGAGGTGATTTTCAGCTGTTTTCACACCCTGGTTTCCTATCCGAGTTTTTGCTGTTGTTTCTCCTGTCTGGCTTCCCTACCTCCGGTTTCCTCTCTTGCTCGTCCTCTCCCTCTGCCCCTCTTCTCAATCTCCGCTTTGAGCTCTTCCTCCGAAGTATTAATACTTGCCTAAAACATGGAGCTGATTGGGTCACTTTCTGTTCTAAATAATTCAGGGACTCTCTAGTGCCGGGGGAGTGACGGCCAAACTTGTTGGCATGACATGCAGGGTCTGCCATGAGCTTGAATTTCCTCTCTCATGTCCTTTCCACGCCCTAAGAGAGCACAGCTGCACCGGGCTCTTCAGATCGACTCCCTGGGCTGTGGGCTCTGCGACTGCCAAGTCCATTTCTGGTTTGCTGCCTGTCCCTAGTGTCCACCACACACCAGGTGCCCGAGAAACAATTGTTGACTAAATACATGGGCCGGTGACCATCAGGTTTGCCAGAGTTATGCTTTTGGTCAGAGAAGCTGGGTACTCATCCCTAAACGTGAACTTTTAGCCCCATTTTACTATTACCCCCACATGCCTCTGGTGTGACCTTAATAGTTTTATCTGAAAACAGGAAGTGAGTCACTTTTAATTTGCAGTGCTTTAGGGGTCTATCTGCCCCGGGGAGGAGAAGCGTCCTGCACCAACCTAGCAAGATAAACGTGTCACACTGCACGAGATGTCTCCCAAGGTAGCTTTAGCAAGGCTGGATCCACTTTCCAGGGTGGAAGTTCAGCTACTCTAGATCTTGACCTTTCGTTTTAATTCAGAACGAACTACAAAAGCACATGTCTCAGAGCTGCAGTGCTTTGGATCCCCAGGGCCCCAGCAGGGATTGAAAGCTCCCTTCCCACCAAATCTGTGACTTGTAGTTAGACACTAGAAACCCAGAAGTGTGAGTTAGGGAAACCGACTCTGAGTCCCACTGAGGCCCCGGTGAGCACTAGGAAACAGTTACACTTCTTGGGAAGGCTTACCGGGAATGACGGAAACACTGGTACCTTTGCCAAATTGCAGCTGGGAGGCAGCACTGCCGTACCACCCCCACTATCTCCATTACAGAAACCTCGGGTTTCTCCTCCCCCGAGGAAAGGGGTAACTCCTCTCACGGCCCACTGAGGAAGGAGAGGGAGGCGCCTAGGCCATGAAGTGTCCATGAAAGAGCTTGTCCTTCTCCTTCGCATCCTGTCTGCATTTCTAAATTAGATTCCCAGTTTCCCCGGTGGCTGGCCATGGCCTTGACTGTCTGTAGTCTCTTGAAGGCTCTAGGATTCCTTTTCTTCACTGTCTAAGAAGACATTGTGCCTTTCTCTCCTACTTTATTACTAGATGTGTTTACTGAGGCTTACATACATGTGCCTTGTTTATTCTCAAGATCATGTTTTCCTTCTCGCCGCTGTTTGTGCCTGGAGCCCCCTTTCTCTCCTTTCTTTGTTCGTACAGATCTCACCCACCTCTCGGGCTCAGTGAGCACTTTCTACCGCGTGAAGCCTTTTCCGTCAAGGTCACCTTTACAGCCAGGACCCTGTTTCTCTGAACTCTAATGTCCCTATTGACATCATCCATCGGTTAGTACTAAAATAATTTCTAGGTAGCTGAATTTATAATCATTCTGTCCCTTTTGCTAGTTTTAATACTACTTGGGGACAGGTCAAAAATCTATCTTAGATTTCTTCAGACACAGCCTAACATTTTATAGAGTGATGGCCACATGGAAGGCCTTTAAAAATATCCATTGGACAGTTAGAGTTAAATTTTAATGTGTTTGACCTCGAGAAACACAGATTTTAAAGACTGATAATGCCTTCTCCCTTCACAGAGGTCTCTGTGAGACAGTTAGTTGTAATACCCACAGTTAGCCTCACCATCGTCATCACCAGTATCCCAAGGGGAAGAATTAGTGACACTGGCCCATGGGGCTGCAAATGGTGCCTCCAGGGATGACTCACCAGATATTATGGACACTCGGGCTCCTTTCCCAAATGTGAGTTTACCAGTCATTCCTCCAGTATTCACACTGCAGGTGACGCCATTACAGAAACTCACTGGCTCTACCTCCTACTTCAACAGGAGAAGCACTGACTTCCCATACGGACTGGAGAATCATATCCTTTCGAGTCAGGTCTTTTGCTTTTTTGTGTTGAGATTTTGTCTCTGGCGGGTTTGATCTTTTTCCTCCGGCCCCATCCTGCTGTAGTGCTCTGGGCTGGAGGTTGTGATTTCAGTAATCCAAGAATTTAGTGGAGGGGAGCCCCTGCTCAGGGCAGTGGTTTCCTAGACCCTCTTGTGGAAGCTCCATGACTACTTGTTCATTATCTGACTCATGGTTCTGAAGGTCCCAGCCCAAGGATATTTCCGGGGCACTGAGTGCTCGATGGGAAGACATTTGAGGGATAAGTGGGAAGAACTACTTGGCATCCTACAGAAGAAAATACCTGGGCTCAACTCTGCATCTTGGACAAAGAAGAATTACTTGTCAATGTCCACCCTTGCCCCATTCTACTTACTTGGCTGGACACTCACTCTGGTCCCTGCTCCAAAGATGAGCTTGTTAGTACTGGTATACCCTCACCACAAGTAAGGTCTTTGCAATAACCTTCCTGATGATAATCTGCTGGAACCCCCCCAGGATCTGAGAGCACCATCCTAAAAGTCTCCCTGGGTCTTTGTTTCTTAGACCTACAATTTCCCAGAGAAGCTGTTCCCCTTTCTCTTTAGAATAATATAAGCTTTAGTACAGCAAAATCTCAATGACGATGATGATGGTGATAATAATAATAATAATAATAATAATAATAATAATAGTAATAATTTAGAAAAGCTACCACTTATTGACTACTTGCTATATACCAGGCACTGTTGCATATTATTATCATGTGGTTGTTGTCATTTTGCTCTTGAGAAAGTGGAGACTCTTAGCTGGACAGGGTGGAGTCAGAATTTCCCCCCGATCTTCCAGCTTCCCAGGCTGTGCTATGAACTCCTACCATCTTGCCTCCACGCCTTATTTCACATGGTATAACAGCTACTGAAATAGGAGTTGGAGTCACTTTTATCCTGAGAGAGGCTCAAAACTTGACTTTATTCCAGAGAGGAAGTGTCTGTGAGCAGGTATCCCCACACCATGCTCATTAGCCAGATCGAAGAATTTAGTTATCTGCTGCAATAAAAGAGAATTTGTGCTTGCCATTAACTCACCTCTCCCCGCCTCCCCCCAAGGACACTTAGCTAATTTCCTGAATGTTCAGATTATCTGGTGCTG
The DNA here is from genome assembly GCA_007922815.1 of Macrotus californicus. Taxonomy (NCBI): domain Eukaryota; kingdom Metazoa; phylum Chordata; class Mammalia; order Chiroptera; family Phyllostomidae; genus Macrotus; species Macrotus californicus. The sequence continues at coordinate 62,730 of VMDR010000983.1, forward strand.
ATGTTACTGGCTTTGCTTGAGAGCACAAAGTATCTGGAACTCTTTTTATGTTTTCATAAATTATTCTGCTCAGATTTTTATTTATTCTACTGGGTCTTGGCACTTCTGTTTTTAATATGAAAAATGGGACATTTTAAGTTACCAAGAGCTTATAGAAATGGAGAACAAAATGTTCCCTATATCCCCGACTTTGCCATAAATCACCATCTGTTTTCTCACAGACATCAGTTCCCTCTGCCCTGGTCATTTGCACGGTCTTACTCACACGGGCGCACAGCCAGCCTGGTCCCGGTCCCAAAGGTCAGCTTACTGTAGCTATCAGATAGCACAACAGGAGGGTGCTTTACAAGAACCCTAACCTGGCAGAGGTGGCCTCCCTGGGGTGGCACCGTCTCCTGTCTCTGTGTCACAGGCTCCTCCACATCACTCGTTCTCTGACACCACAGAGAAGTCTGGCCCCCTGAGTCTAATCCCTCATCTTCCTTTGGAATCACCCCTGAGACCTTTCCCCAGAGCCAGCTGGAGCTGGCCAGGCCCTCTGGAGGGTGGGTGTGCATTCTGGGTCCCACAGCTACAAGTGAAGGAGGAAAAGTGGAAGCGTCTGGAGATGAGCCAGGGTTTAATTTGGGAAATGAATCCTCTAGGAAAATTCACAGCACTGGAAAAGAAGAAAAATCTAGGGTAGGGCTTAATCACGGGATGGAGGCCTGTGAAGGGCACCCCTTTTAGAAAGTGGCCCCTGGACGGCAGAGAAGGACAAACTGAAGTTGCCATAGGAACATTCACAGAACTGCGCAGGAGGACTTCTTAACTATGAGGGCTGTGAGAATCTGGAGAAAGCTATACACGGGGCTCGAGAATGTCGGCCTCTGGCGGTTTCTAAGATTCAGGTTCACATCCACATCTCCAAAGTTTGAGAGTGGTTTAGACAAGTACTTCTCAGTGAGGATTTCACAGAACTCGGGTCCTTCTGAATTTCTGTGCAAAAAATCTCTAAGCCCAAATAAGTTTGGAAAATTCTGGGTACTCTATCAGTCTTGAAGACTGACAATGTGCATTATCATTTTAAAGGCTCCGAGAAGTCCTGCTGGTAAAGAAACCCAGAGCTTCGAAGTATTGGATCTAATTTTTTTTTTTAAACACTTATGAACACCTGTGGAATGTTTAAAAGCAGACTCCTTGGAAGTCCTTTCTCTAGTTCCAAGTATTTAAAATTCCTTTCTAAATTTTAGCCTAATTTTATCCTTAAGTTTTCTGTGCTCTGATCTGTTTGTTTGACCTAGTCCTGTGGACACAATTAGCAGCCTCATGGATGCAGACTCTTTCCAATCATTAGGATACAGTGCCATTGTGTTCGGGCAAGGGCTGGGCATGGTGTCAGCTGTGTAGCTAGTTCTTCCACAGCTTGAGGGCCCGTACGGATGCAGTCAACCTGCAGGACCCACAGTGCCCCAACACTTTGTGGGGTTCCACCCAGTAGGACTAGTGGTAACTTTAAGGCCTTTCCCATGTGTGAATTTGCCAGCCTTCCTTTCACACTCCTCTCTGCACACCTTGGAGCTGTGCACTTCAGAGAGTATACTAGCCCTCCAGGAGAGGTTTCCTGGGTGACATTTCAAGTGGTGTAGACTTCATGTGGTTATCATCAGGCCTCTTTTCTTTTTGCTGCTAAAACCCATTGGTACGCTTCCCTATCACAGGCATTGCAGTTATGGCTCTGAACTCTGGTTCTTGGGAAGTATGGGTTCCAGGCTTTTAAATGCAACCCGAACAACCCATGGCAGGGAAGAGGCCTTAATGAGATGCACAAATGGACAGATAAATACGGAGGAAGTGCCCCTGGAGAGATGCGCTTTTTTCCCCCACCCATGAGCGTCTGGGTGGATTCTGTACTCTCCTACTGTCTAAACCACTATGGTCTAAACACTTACTACGCCTCCACTCAAGCCTTCCATGACTTCCCTCACCAGAAGGCATTTTCTCAACAATTACTTGTTCGGTGGCACCTTTGTGCTAGGTGCCGTGTGGGCTGTGGAGGGGTGAGCAGGAAGCAGAGAGGACGCTGGCCTCACAGGGCTTGCGGTGCGATGCAAGGTGGGTAGTGCACCAGGCGACGAGGACAGCAGGTCGGGCCCCTCCTTCCTGCTCCCACTGGGACTTGTCTGCGCCTCCACTGCAACATGGGGACGCTGGGTGTAAGCATCTCTTCCTGCAGATGTGAGATCCTGCTGGGTGTTCCCGTCCTCCCTGCCTTCCTCCCTCACATGGAGCATAGTGCTTAGAGCTTAATAGTTGCTTAGTAACTATTTGTTAAATAACAAAAGCCCTCTAAATATTTAAATTTATTTTAATGCGGTCTCACTCTCTATCTTCTCTTCTAAGGACTATTTCATTTCTCTTCTAAATGGTTATGGTTTCATTTTCTAAACTTTTTATTGTTTTTGTTGTGTTATTAGGCTTTAAGTTCTTTCTCTCTCCCTCGATTAGATGTGGAGTTTTGCAAGAGTGTGTCCAATGCTCAGGGTCTTTGGGAAATTTAATTTATCACCTTCCATGAAAACTAGATGGTAACAAAAATAAATTTTTGGGCATAATCAGTCACAGTGTCTTTTCTGATAAAGATCTTTTGTCTCAGTGGGACCTAAAAACAGCAGAAGAGTCTGCCTCCGTAATGATGAAAAGGCCAATTCCCACCGGCAATCACTACCGTTAGAATACAAACCACCACCGAGCCAGTGGTGGGAATTCAAATTCCAGAACATTCAAGCCTCATAAGGAAACATGAGAAATTAGTTCAGGAAGTGCAGATTCATCATATAAGAAAGTAAAACAGAGACTTTTTGTGTCTTCAGTGAGGCTCAGGTCCTCAGGCACTTACTTGGATGCACATGGAGTCTCGTCCCACTCCCAAAGGTGGGTATTCTGCCACCTGTGTCCGCACCCTGGTACAGTGCAGTACAAATACCTGCCCTCTGCTCCCCGGGGCGGCTGTCTGGCCCCTCCCACATTTACAGCCTTCACTGTTGGGAACAGAGCTTTGTAAACAGCCCGTTCCAGGGATTTGATGATAAATTTCTCTCTCTGTGTCATTTTATACTTAGTAAGCAGTCCCCTCGGTTTCTGCTTCCCTCCCTGTCACACCTGCGTCCTGCCAACCCAGTTCAAGGACTCCACTGTCTCTTCCAAAATGCCGAGTCCCGTACCAAGGCTGCCATGTCACCATGAGAAGAAGGCTCAGGATGGCCCAACCAAGGACCAAACAGGTGGCCTTTGAGGTGTGAGGTCTTCCTTCCCGGAGTACAGGAGGGATGGTGCTAGCAATGCTGTGGCATGGTTAACAATACAATAGAGTCCAACAGATTAGCGCTGTGTGATCTTGGGCAAGTTGCTTGCCCCACCTGTTTCCTCACCTGTACAATGGGAATAATAGTGGCTACCTAACATCAGGACAGGCATGAGCACTATATAAAAAAATTATATGAGGGACAGAGTATAGTCACTGGCACGAGTTAGGCATTCAGTAAATAGTAGCTAATGAGAGGATGATTCCAGCAAAACCTTACACGGAGGGAAACAGAAGCAGTTTCTTGTAGCCAGAGATGTGTTCCTGCCCCACCATCCACTCCAGCACCCCTGGGTGCCTCAGCTCCCTGGCTAGGATGCTCTTATATAGGACAAATATCTCACAGATCCAAGGGAAGGTGCCGAGAGAGAGCCTCAGCCGTAGGCTTGAGGGACAGGGTATAGGCCCTTGGCTGCCAAGAAGAAAGTTCTGCTTTAGCGACCTAAACAGAATGAAATCTCTTTTCTCAAGACTTAGGTATTTGTCCTCTGAGAGCGCTGTGCAAAGCCCTTGCCAGCACAGCCTCAATCATTTCATTGACCCGACACACCGACCAGTTACTCCCAGACAACGAGGGACTCCTTTAACAACGAGCAGACTCTTACTATTGCAACAGCCTCCCCAAGTATATGTCTGTCTACAAAAGTTCCCTTGGTCACTTCCAAACACTCACATGGATGAACAATAAGGCTGGTCCCTTTTCCAAACGTAAGACCGTAGCTTCCTTCTGGCACACAGCAGGGAAAGCCTTTGATAAAACCTGTCTCGTGTGACCCCCCCTCTATTGATTGCCCCAGTGGTGTTAGGGCAACAGTTCAGGGCAACACTGGCTGATGCTCCCAGAGTTGCAGGAAATCTCCCACCGTTGTCCTTGAGCTCCTCAGTCCTGGCCTCAGAGCAGCGATGGGAGCCAGGGGTTGGGGACTGGAGAGCTCCTCAGCCCCTGACCCCGGGAGAAAATATACACTCCCGTCAGCAGAGAAGTGGGGCAGCACCTCCCCAACACCACCACCATCCTGTCTGCTCGGGGTAACACTATGAGTCTGACTCTGCCACTCTGTTTTCAGATGCAAGGGACTCCTGAAAGTGCTCGGAGGATGGGGGCAAAGGAGATTTGATATTATATTGTGCTGACGGTGTTCTGATTGCCTTTCTTTGAAGCCCTCCTGTTCTCATCTTTCCCTTTCCTTCGTCCTTTGAATCTTTCCTTTCCCAGCCTTCCTCCTCTGTGAGGCCCAGGGGATTGGTCCCTGCATATTCCTGTCCCGGGCCAGACTCCACACAGGATTCAGGCCCTTTCTGTGATCGGTGTGCTCACCCTTCCCTCTCTACCACCAAGCAACAGGCCAAGGCACCCAAAGCTCTTTGATTCCTCTATTCAGAGAGGGCCCTGTGTTTATGAAAGCCTAGAACAGAAAAAAAGTCACAACAATGTCCATAATATTTCAGAAGGATGGCAGGAAACTGAGATCATGCTCCTACATCAGAGACACGAGAGTTGAAGGCCATGGAGGTCATGGCCCGCCTGGTCTGTGATCCTGAGCTGAGGTGGAAACTCCACCCTCCGTTCCCTGATTGCACTCGAGGGCCCTGCTAGCAGAGAGCTGTGTGGCTCTGCCGAGCTCAGGAGAGCGGGTGAGGGGCCAGAGCCCTGACACGGCCCGAGCTGCCTGCCTAGCATGGCCTCGGACGGATGCTTAGACCCTGGGCCTCTGGCTCCATCTACAGCATGAACAAGACATCCCCCAGGTCCCTTCCAGCTCTCACTTCTGGGGTCCATTGTTCTGTTTGAAACCCAGCCTCAGGGAAGAACAGCGGCGGCTTTTCACAGAGGATGGGAGCATGGTCAGTGGAGATGCCAAGATGAGGGCAGAGTAAAGGGAAGGAGAGGCAGGCAAGGGCTTGGGACAGTGGCCATCTAAGAACCTCAGCTGTGGCAGTAACGAGTGACACGTCCTCCCCGCTCCCATGGAAATAAGTTTTCCAGCACCTGGGTAGGAACGGCAGTGGGTGGGGTGGAGGGGGGTCATTTTTAAGGAAGCATCTGGGCTCACTTACTTGGTGTGACCACCACTTGGGTTCCCTTCCCAAAAGTGACTCTGGTGTTTCCGTAGTCGCACTCTTGGTAATGGCATTACAAAAAGGTCTGGGCTTTCCCCACCCTCTAATGGAGGACATGCACTCCCACTGTAGCTCCAACAGCTGGGAAACTGCACAGACACCTGGAAAGGCCCACCCTAATGTTTTCCCTGTAATGGGCGGTGTGGGGGCTTGAAGGAGCCTCCCTAACAGCTGTAATAGCACCAGCTCCCATGCTACCCAGTGGCCTCCATTTTCCTCATTACCGCTACCAACAAACACAGCCTCTGGCTATCTCTCCTCTAGGCAAAACAGACCCTCGACAAAACTGAAGAACCTGCCTCCCACAGAGGCTGGCTAGGTGTGAGTAAATCTAACGACACCAGGCAGCAGGCGGGCATTTTCCCACCTCAGCTGCCATGCCTGACAAGAAGACACCGTTTTCTTGGGGACGTAACAAAAACGTACTCTTCCTTTTCCCAGAAAGCGTAGGAGAAAGCGCATTTCCAGCACACCGTGCTGGGGCACACGCTGCAGATGAGCCTCGGCGTGACTCAGTCATCGTGTCCTCTCAGGCTGAGCATTGGGCCAGCCCTGGTGACTCAGCCTGACTCATTCCTGTTTCTATTCTCACCTCACTCAAAGTTGCTTCCTGCAAAAAGGGAGCTTTTTGTCCTTAAGAAAGTCAATCATCTTAGCATATAACAGACTTAACTCCTTTCCCAGAAATGTACAGGTGGGCTGTGCTTGCTCTCTGCCTGGGAATGTGGACTGCACACTGTCACCACTGCCCAGCCCCCAGCCCCTGGCCCCCAGACCCCAGGGCTCTCCGCCAGGCTCCAGGACCTGTGCAGGACCAAACACAGCGCCCATCTTAGCTCATTCACGTATGAATTGTTTTGTTTCTCTGATAGAACGAGAAGCTCCTGAGAGCAGGGGCATTGTCTAACCTCCTTCTTTTCTTTGTTTATTTCTTTTTTTTAAAAAACCAACTATCATCTCTGCCTTGTTGACCATACTCAGTAATCATTTAATGAGTTGAGCTGACTTCACTGTGCATAATTGTTGGGACAAGGAGGCCCATTTTGGGAGAGGTTAACAGCTAAGTATACTTTGGTAAATGTGAGCTGCAAGGTCTAAACACTTAGGCAGAGAAGAACTGAGGAAGCATTTCTAAGAGCTAATCAGGAGGTGAAATAAAATCCCAAACATTGTGGGGCTCATAGGGAGCCTCAGCAAAGAGGGGAAACTGAATAATCAAGGAAAGTCTTAGACTCCAAAGTAAACACTCCAATATTTTCCTTCTGATATCTTGACATCAATTCTTCTCAAAGGGTAAGAAGAATAATAAGGCAGAAAATAGACATTCCGAGCTAGCAGCACCGACGTTCAACAATAACAGAGCGGTAGTGGTGATGACGCGCTGTGATAGACCGCGCTAAAAGCGGCAAGGAAAGTACAACTCCAGCACTGGAGACGAAGATACTTATTTCTGGAGGTCTGACTTACTGGGGATGATCCAGAGCTGGGTGCCAGTTCCAAAGACGGGTTTCTGAGATCCTGCATTCACACTCTGAAATACCTCTATACAGAATGGTGCCCTGTAACTGGGCGCAGCCTGGGATTCCTAAGTCACACATACGCTGGTCGCTAAGTGGGCTCTTGTGTCTCTGGTCAGGTCCCCAAGTGGAAGAAGGCATATAATTGAACTATTTAACCTTCATTTTCCTGAGACATTGGAAGATGACAAGAAATAAGACAGAACCCAATAGGAGATCCTGCTTTGTATAGAGTGGGTCATATTTAAAAGAAAAAAATGTCATAACCATTCAGGTTAAAAAGTCATTCATATAATCACAGTGTTTCAGTTCCAGACAGGCCCTCAGGTAGTTTTATCCATCCACACTTACTAGTGCATGTTTCCTGCATGAATGACGCCCGTGGACACTATGTAATGCACCATTGTCATGGCCAACTGCTCTCCTGAATCAAGTAGCAGGCAAAACCACGGGGGAAAATCGGTGAAGACCGATGGCCCTCACTCTGATACAAGTTAGATTATTCACGGGACTTACTTGCTTTAACAAATAGTCTTGTTCCTGTCCCAAAGAAAACTTGGAAGCTTCCAGTATTTCTCACAGTGGTTTGTGCTGTGACAAAATGGGCCATTTCCTTCTCCTTCCATTTTTACGTGACAACTGGGGATCAGGCCCAGGGAACAAGATGAGTGGCAGCTAATAATAAGAGCACTTGTTTATGCTCCCCAAATAAAGCCCATTTGGTTTTTCCCCTGTTCTTGAACCTCCTATCTCCTGGGAGGTTATGTCACCAAACAGAAGTCACTGCTCTGTGAGATCCAGGGACCAGGATCCCCAGGTTTTAGTCCTGGCCCCCAGCCCTGGGTCTCACTGCCTTTGTGATATTTGACAATTCAACCAGCCTCTCTGGGACATAATTTCCTTATTAGAAAAATAAAGAGGTCTGAATAAGATGATTTCTAAGCTCCCCTTCAGGGCTAAAATTCTATGATCCAGCAACATCCAAAGCGCCCACAATGTTGCATTTTTTAATAACTAACAAATGAGTAAGACACTTGCAGATCAGTCACATGGGTGACTGGTCCACCTGCGGGAAGTACAAGAAATAATGAGGGGAAGGGAAAGTCAGAACAAGGGAGTAGCTGCTGCCAGCCCCTCTCTGTCTTTTCTCCACTGGGGCAAGTGCTCCCAGTAGCCCCTGAACTTTTTGTTTCTTCATTAAAAGGGGCAGAGAATCCTCCAGACATTAGAGACATTCAAGTCAGGATTTCCCTCCCTCTGTCTCTGAGTCATGGCAATGTCTGAGAATATGAAAGATAAGTTCCATATGTTTCCTTCCTCACTGTGACTGGCACCATCTCTCATTTCTAAATGAGCCCTGGCATAGGGTCTGTGACACAATGTGGCGGAAAGAAAGAGGCTTTGAGATCAGATAAGCAGACTCCGGTTTGCATCTAAACCCAGCCACTTACGAATCCTGGGATCTTGGACAATTATTTCTCTGAGCCTCAGTTTTCTCTTCTGTAAAACAGGGATGCTGCCCCGTGCCCCAGGGAGTTGTTTAAAGACAAACAATACCATATCTTATGCATGTGTTTATCATTCCTGTTAAGTTAGATTATTGACCAACAAGGTTACTTCCTTAGGGTTATAGAATTTGTTTATGGACTAGCCATGGGAATCCATACCCTTGAATCATAAACTCCAGGGCGGTACAGGGGTGTGAGCCTCATCTCACTCTGGAAGAGTATGAGACACACAGCGGGGCAATGTCTGGTTCAGTGTCACGCTGCCAGTCGGGACCAAATCAAATCTAGGACTACACAGAGACCAGGAGCCCTGGGCTCCTTTCTCTGCACTTCACTGCCTCTTCTTGAACCAGGTATGGCTTATTTGGGGCTTGGATCAAATGACCTCGAATATTCTCCCCACAGTGTGTCTCTGAATCGATGGCAGTGGAAGTAGGAAGGGTCTATTAGATTATGGCCAGGCAATTTTTCGCTCCTCTAGCTTTTTTCCTTTACCAGGCTCCGTTTAGCTCAATTCTAGTGCTAAAACCTCCCGTATTTGGACAGAGCTCTGTCAGCCTCATAACAGGAAAAATCTTAAATGTTTGCTAACTTGCACCCCAAAGAAAATAAGCTCAGATAGTCTTTGAATACTTTCACTAACTTATCTGGGTACTATAATTCTTAATACTTCAAAACTAGATTATATTTAATTATAAATAACATACAAATGACAAAAACAAAACCTCCTTTTCTCCCGTTCATCATCACCAGCATGCATTTTGTAACCACAGAATCTCGCACTTACTCAGCTCCGCTTTCAGCCGGGTGCCTGTCCCCAAGGTGGGTTTGTCTGTTCTTCCCCACCAATCCCACAGTGCCTGATGCCTCATAGTAGACTCCCTTCTGTCACTTCACCTCTTTTCCTGATTTACCTAATGAGCTAGAAAACACTCAAGATTCAATATAGTTATCTGACTTGTTCATATGAAAAATAGCTTTCCCCATAACCCCAAATGGAATAAATTCCTAGGCTATTGCTGCTCGGAGACCAGAGAGGCTATCCAGATCTACGTCCCAATTTCCAGGTGAGAAAACTGAGGCCCGGAGGCAAGAGACCTGCTCCAGGAACACTGCTGGTTGGCAGCAGAGGCCAAAACGTGGGTCGATTTGGTTCTCGATCTAGTGTTTTTTGCTCTCAATCACACCCTGAATGTACTGTGGCCTTTACTACACCTTCTTCCCTCTTGGGTTTGGAAACTTGATTTCTTTGGGTGTTTGATTTCAATTAAACAAGCATTATTTAATCAAGCACTTATTAAAAGTATGGCCCTTTGTAAAAGGACCATATCAGAGACTTGATGGGATATATGAAGAGACTCTGTTTTCAAGGAATTTTCAGTTTCAATTGGCAGGCCTTCCCAGTAATGAAAGATGTCTATAGCTGTCTGTGTCACCGACTGTAACGGTAAATTTGGGATGTAGAGGGTAAAAGGGATGGGAGGGGTGCCTGGGGAGAGATTACAGTCCAGGCTTTACACAGGAAGCCAGGCTACTTCTGGAAAAATCAGGTTTGTCTTAATCATCCAGGATGTTAGTCTCTACTCCATCCTGAGCCAGTGAGTTAGTTTAACTGTTATTTCCTAATTTTCTGTTAGCTATTTTCATTTAAAAAAGCCTTCCACAAAGGCTCAACGTTAAATTTGTAAGTCGACTGATGAAAAAAGGATGATGCACCCATCAGGGGAAAACTAGGGTGGGATGGGGTCAACATTTACCTGGAGAGATGAGAAGCATAGTGCCCTTTCCAAAGACGAGTTTGTTGTATCCTGAGGTCACACCGTAGCAACCCCCCACACAAAAATATCCTGCAGTGTTGGGCTTATCAACCTCCCAACTACTTAGGGCAGAGGGAAAAAACCTCATCATTTATGGATAACCTATTATGTAACAAGCTGGTAACAATCTTCATATATTTCATTACTTCATTTGGGCCACAACTACAACTGTGCCACTAGCTTAGGTATTATTTCCCTTATTTTGTAAGCGAAGAACAGGTGATGTGAAGCTAAGCCAGTTGGACCAGCACTGCTTCCAAAGACACAAATAGCCTAGATGCATGAGACAGATAAGTAGGCATAGGATCAATAAATCTTAGGAGGAGCTATGAGAGAAGAATCCTCTTCTGTATTCCTACTAGAGTGATATTGCATATATAAAAAAAAATTATTTTGCTGGTACCAGACGTCAATACTCTAGTAATAGTGATCCCCCAAATTCCAGCTCACACTCTGTTACACAATCATTGGTTGAGACACAAAGATGCTTTATCCTCCATCTCTCTGTTATTCCTCTGATGCCCCACTTACCAGGCCTGACCAGCAGTCTAGTCCCACTGCCGAAGATCCACTTATAGCCTGCACTGTTCCCACAGTGTTTCTTAGTCAGCCCAAAACACCCACAAGCCCACACATCCTTCTCAGACCTGAGACCAAGAGATATGGCCCTTTCGCCTACAAAGCAGGCTGCATCTTAACTTTCTTTGTACATTTCATATGGCACTCAGGCCATTTGACTCCAATGCAGGTATTTATTGTGCAACACTTAACATGAAGTCTTTGCCCCCATCTCTGGGTCTGTCACCGTCAAACTCACGCTTTTCAGCTGTTTATCCAACAGATATATCTAGTCCTTTCGTCTCCATTATAGTTATCAGTTTTTAGATTCTTGCCATAGTGTCTCTCCTAATTTTAACTTCCACCGATCCGAAACTTCATGGAATAGGGCCCAGATCATTATGAGTGACGACTCCCTTCTCCCCCAGGCAACTTGTTCCGCAGACTCAGTGTAACCTTGCTACTTACTCAAATCCTGTCTGTCCCCCCCCCCCCCCATTAAAGGACATCCAGTCTGCTTCAGATGTCATAAAAAAAATCTACTGTTTCCCATTGTCCTCATGGGTAATGATTTGGTTTTCTTTTCTATTAGGAAAGAGCACCACTTGGATGGAACAATACTATCAGGATGTTACAGATAGATGAGGGATCCATCTATGATCTCTTTAATCTTCTGAAAATGACAATGAAAGACCCTATATTATATTCCACTATATGTTCCAAATGTTCCAATCAGAGAGGAGACAACATAAGGAAGGAGAAATGCTTTGGAATTTAGACTTACTTGGGATGACTTGGAGCTTTGTTCCAGTTCCGAAGGTAACCTTTTGGGAACCCCCAAATTCACACTACAGTGCAGTCCTTTACAAAATGCCTTCCTGTCTCCTGCCATTTTCCTTTGGGTAGCATTCAAGTCACTGTACTTCAGGAGAAGAGGGAGTGGTTTTAACTAATGCCTGTGACTATAGATCCATATGAAAACAGCTATTTCACTAAGAACCCACACGTATATTCCCTTCATGTTGAATTACACTAGTTGATCTAGACTTTTCTTTTGGTTTTGAAATCAAATAATATTTTACATGTGTGTAGCGTTTTATAATTTACAAAATGCTTTCACATACATTAGCTTATTTTATCTTTAAAATAACTTATGAGGTGATATTAAATATTTTCATTTACAGATGAAGAAATTGCTACCCACTAGTCAAACCAGGTTCAGAAGAACTGAAAGTGTGCAGGCAAACTCTGCTTTTTTCCTTCAGGGTCAGCTCTCTGACTCAGCTGTTACAGTGTGTCATTTTTGGTTCATCTCTTTGATGGTTTTTCTCTACAACTAGATTTTCCTATCCTCTGTGCTATTACTTTCTTCATCAGAATGCATTTAAGTCTGCATAAACCATTAATTTCTTGACACTGGGGCCCTACAAACACTATAGTAAGTTCAATGGGCCTCAGTAGCCACATTAAGCCTCCTACCTTAGTGCCATATCACCTACTTGCTGGGTTTTACTGATAATCTTGTCCCACTCTGGGAGATGAATGTGTTATAAATCACTGCACTGTACTGCCTGACAACAATGCCTGAGCTACCTGATAATAGATTAATGTGATTAGCACGCATCTCTCCTCTCCCATGGGAGCTCTGGCTAGGGTTCCCCCCTTTCTATTACTGGAGTAAAGACCAAGCCATGGAATTAAGTCTGTGGAAGTCTCTTCTCAGGGCATTGGATGTAGTGATGTAGGGGAAAGCCTGAGGAGAGTCCAGGTGATATTCTCTAGACAATCCTGTCACTTATTACCTTCAGAAAGACTTGCAAATTTTCACCCAGTAATCTTGTTTTACCAGCTAAAAGACATCAGCTTTGATCCCCATTTTTACTTAGGAATCAGCTACACATACTCTCATTTTACTAGTGTTTGGCAGATTAGTCCTATTTGTAGGTAATCTTTCGTTCTTTTATCACTTTAATGTATTTAAAAATTTTTGTGAGCATGGAGTGGACCATGGGATATGGTTGGAGTACTAGAGATGGGGAATAGCATCCATTTTTTTCATTTTGTTCCAATGGCTTTCATTACTAAACTCCAGTACCCCTTGAGTTAAAGAATAAGGACACACTTAGTCCCCTGTGCAATATAAGACTGCGGGATAAGTACAAGCATTATGATCAGTAATAACCAGGTACTTACAGGGACGCACTGACACGGTAGTTCCCTCTCCAAAGATCAGTGTATTCCCTCCCTGGTAGGCACAGTGAAATGAAGCCCTGCAAATACCTCATGCATCCACTCGCTCAGTCCTCCTCGTGTTTAGCTATAAACAATGGAAATGCATTGTGTTCTTGCTCTGGCAAGGAACTCAGTGGGCTTTTCATGTCTGGGTGTACAACAACAAAGCTCTGTTAATATATGAGAAGGAGGGTGGATGGTGGTAGGTCCTTCACTCACACAACTTCTCACTGAACACCTCTGTGTGTAAGGCACGGTGCTAGGCACAGGAGATAGAGCGGTCTGCCACTTGGACACTGTCCCTGTCCTCATGGTGCCTACAGGCTAGGGGGAGGCACACAGGAACAAATACATAGATCATATAGTGTCACACAATGAAACTGCAGAAATAAAATCAGGCTGGGTAATAGGATAGAGAACCACCAGGCAGCGGCTGTATTTGGTGGCTTGTTAGATTGCCTGGGCAGGAAAGGCTTCTCTGAGGAGGTAAGGTCTGAAGTGAGGTCCAGGCACGGAGGAACTTAATCATGATTGCCATTTACAGAGAAGCAAACTGAGGCCCTGAAAGATCAAAGCCTGGATCCAATCACAGTGTCAACCTTGAACGTGGACACTTAGACTATACCTTCTCTCTGCTGGAGTACTAGATCTAGTTCTACATGCACATTTCTGGCTAGAAAAGAAAAAGGGAAACAGAGGTCCTCCCAAACTGACTCTAGGATGTTATCTGGGTAATTGGAAGCTGTGGCGCTGACCACTGAGGCATTGCTTGCCAGCTTAGTAGGGAAGCAGAATGGACGAAGTCTCCTCACTCAGTGGCCAGCTTGACCAAGAAAAGCCACTCTGGGATGCCGACACCTTCCCTTCTAGTTGGCATCCTCTTGCAAACAATGCAAGCCATTACCTAGCACAATGACCTCTTGCAGTTAGGACTGGGAGAGTATGGAGAGCATCCTATTCCCAATTAAATCTGAATACATTGAGGACATTGGACAGTTCACTTAGATTTCCAAAAATGCTTGTTACATGTCTCAATAATTATTTGAATTCAGAATTCATGGTAGTACTTACTGAGATCCACTTTTAACATGGTCCCCTTTCCAAAAATCAGCTTCTGGGCATTTGAAGACCACACAGTGATCTACATCACCACAAAAACCAACGGGTACTTATTTTCAAGTGCAGGAATTCTCTCAGGGTCTCTCACTTGGTTGAAACCCAGTTCAACTCTAATCACATATTTAAGTAAACTCAAAAAAAGCCTTAAACTCACATACTCTTTGGAACGGTAGGAAACCTCAGAAACCATTTACTATACGCTCCCAACCTCACAAGTTTTCCTCCTAAGAAATCTCAGGTTTTTTGATGATCTCCAAGGACAGTCTTGGTCAGTGACCAATTCTCATGTTCTATTTTTTCATAATTAGAAAGTGTCACCTTATGTCCAAATTCAACCGTTCCTATGCCACAGCTGAAGTTCATTAAGCTTGCTCAAGTTCAAGTTGACCTCTCCAATGAAATTTTTCATACAATCTAACTTTTCAAAAATTGTGAATCATCTGACAGCCCAAACTTTTCAAAGAGATTTCACTCATCTTAGTTGAGTCTCACAAAATCTTATAGAGCTGGAATTATAATCTCCATGTTATAGGTAAACTGAGGCATAGAAAGCTTGTATGGTCTTCTCATTGCCATGTGTATATGGCGGATCCAGGTCCACGGAGCCCTGTGGCTCCTAGCCTTAATGGTTTATTTTTGTACATGCTTATGTATTGATCATGTCACCTTGCCTTTCAAGTATCCTTCCCTTCCTTACTCCCTCCTCCAATGAAAAAAAAATCATCAAAACTAAAACAATTACTTTTTTCCCAACCCCCACTCCCAACACACAACAAACCCAAACAAACCTCCAGCTCCTCTTTCAGAGCAATGTCCTTTTGATGCTCACATGCTTTCTGTGAGCCAGAAGATAAGAGTTACCAATATTTCAGTTGCATTAATTGGGAAAAATAAGGGCCAGAGGAGATAAATCAGAATGACAGTTATAGAAGCTGTAGCCTCTTAGAAAATGTTGACTCTTTTTGGCCCTGCTGTTTGTGACCTGCATGTTCAAATTACTTAACTACTCTGAATAGATAGAATCAGATAAGAGATGTGAGGAAATAAGGAAATTACCTTAACTATTTTTCTTCCCTTAAGACAACAGACCCTAAGAAATATACAGATAGCAATATCCTTTACCCACACTGAATTTGTACAGACATGCGTGCTTATGCATAAGAGCAACACTAAACATCTTAAAGGCAAGTATGAGACAGATTAATTTGGGCCAACACAGCATACTCATTTTAAAATTGATGACCAGGCTCCCGCTTCAATGTTGGAAAGAGAACAGTAGCTTAAGCTCCGGTACTCACTTGGTTTGACTAATACCCTGGTTCCTCCTCCAAAAGTTAGCTTGGTCCCTGCAGTGTTAACCACAGTGATTTGAGGCCCAGCAAAAAACACAGGGACCAAGGAGATCACACTCTGTAGTTACCTGACAAAGGGCATGTCTTATGGCCTTGGTAAAGTGGAGGGGTGATACTTAGGGTGATCCTGTCTCCTAGCACTGCATGCACTTTATAGAGTTGAAGTTCTTGTAAGTGGACACATATTTCATTTAAACCCTCTCATATATTTACTTACTTCTCTGCTTTGGCTGTTTGGACCTAAATCTGTGAGTTAGGATAATCGCTCTCAACCACAACTTCATTTAGGGGTCCATTGACTATTTTTAAGCCACAGAGGAAACTGAGAACTGGAAACCCTATAAGCTCAAGGAACCTTCAAGGTCAGGCTGTTCATATACCCAGAGTGGGAATGCTGATGAAGACATGCATACATAGCATGCACCCTGTTAGTGTCTCTATATTCATGTTAGTGCCAGAGAAGGCCCCAAAGAAAGGAAGAATACTTTAGTCCTGGGTTCAGCCCAGCTACTGTGCACTGTGGATCAGCTGTATTTGCCTTGGTACAACTTCAGTCCCAGCTATAGGGAGAATAGACTCCCTCCAGCTATTCCAGAGCCCAACCATTGATGAGACTAGTACTAAGAAAGGGGGTAAGGAGGCTCCTTGGGGAAAGCTTACAGAGCACAAAGCAGTGATCATTCTCGACAAGAAAGGACTGTAATAGTTAGTGGGGCACCTAACAGGGAGATGGCCCAAAATCACAGGACTCAAGGGAAAGAAACCTTGTAAATCTGTCCTCTAGTTTGGTATACCCATTTTGGGTGGAGGGCCATATCCTTCCTCAGGTGTTGGGTATAGACTGGAGTGGGTACTTCAGGATGCCCCACATGCTCTAGTAGGACTGTCCTTTGCTTTTGGTGAGATGAGCACAGTCTCCTCTCAGATCATCAGGTTCTTAAAAGGGACCTTAAGGGAAGGTCTTGACCTTCCTTCCATTTTGCCATCTCAGGCTACTTAGGAAAGAAGGCCTTCTAGGAGAGGTGGAGCAATACACATATTCCCTTAATTTTAAGACTAAGGGAATTATTCATCTCCCTTTTCAGTTTCTTTATAATAACATTTCCCTAGAGTAAAAACAGCCCACTCACCAGGCCACACAGTTAGCTGAGTTCCTCTTCCAAAGTACAGTTTTCTCAGGCTTGAACCTCTGTCCGCACAGTGCGGGAGCCCTTTATGGAAACCTGGTCCTACTGTTCTCTGTCACCCCCTTCCCTTCCCTGGGGATAAAGCTGAAAATTCACCTCCATCCTCCTTAAGTGGCTTTAAGTCTTTTTCTTGTGCAACTGGCAGTCACAGCTGGACAGCCAGTCCTCAGAGGCTATCTCTCAGGGGACAATTGCTCTGTGGTAACAATAGTCTTCCTACATTCAGGGACCCCTCCCATCAGAAAGCAATTACCAATCCCTTGGAAAGTGTTTAAATTGGAAGGAACTGTGCTTTTCCGGCCCTATTTCTCAATATAAAAGGCTGCTCACTTACTTGGATTGATGTTACAGTTGGCTCCCTTCCCTAAGCTGAACTTGTGAAAACTTTGACAGACTAGATCTGTCCTCCGCAAAATCACCTCATTTTCCTCATTCAACCTCTGGTCCTCCCTCCAGGCATTCCCTTTCTCTCTTCCTTCTTCTTTTTCTTCCTGATATCCCCTTTTATTTTTTATTTTTTTTGCCGTTTATTGCACTGGGAAATCATACCCCAACATCTTGTAGGCGTAAAAATCTCAAGAAGGCTTTAGCTCATGAATAATTTGATGACCTATTTCATGGGCTATCAAAATAATAAAAATAGAAGAAACAGATCTGAGCTCACCTTTTTATCCTCTAGGCTTGAGTCATTGCATCTTAGCACTTAGAGTTAAAAGGGAGCCTGGAGGTAATTCAGTTCAATATATAAAATGGCATAGAAATCCCTTCTCTAACATCCATGATTAGCCTCGAGGACCCAGCATGAAGATCTCTGAGGAAGGAGAGTTCTGCCCTTCACAGAGCAGCCTTCCCACTGCAGTCAGTTCTACTTGTTCAGAAACGTTCCACAGGAGGCCGAGACACCTCTCCTTTCACCCACGGTTCTAACTTTGCCTTCTGTACTAACCCCTTCCTCGTCTACAAGGCAGTGCTTTAAATATTTGAAAAGAGTTACGCCTCATCTTAATACAGCCCAGCGATAGCCTCTCTCACTATTTTTAGGGATCTGAGATCATTTCAAATAGTTAGCTTGGTTTTTATCTGACCGTGATGCCTGCCCCCCATCAAATTTATCACCGCGAAGCCATACCTGAGGAGGAGAGCATAGCTGGGGTAGAAGAGGAGGCGAGGGAGACACATGAGGTAAAACGGTTATGATCCTAATGCAAACTGG
Source organism: Macrotus californicus (assembly GCA_007922815.1). Taxonomy (NCBI): domain Eukaryota; kingdom Metazoa; phylum Chordata; class Mammalia; order Chiroptera; family Phyllostomidae; genus Macrotus; species Macrotus californicus. The sequence continues at coordinate 80,697 of VMDR010000983.1, forward strand.
GAAAGTTTTTTGGAATTTAGGTACTGACCATTGTGTTTCCCAAGTGAAATTGCTCATCACTGTACCCACCATTTTGCTTTAAAATGCTTCTGACTTTTTCCCTTTTTACTCACTTGCTCCTACAGTCACTGTGGTCCCTGCTCCAAAGATGAGCTGGAAGTTATTAGACCCACAGTGCTAGGCCTTCCTACACAAACCTCATGAGCAGTGGGTTGAGTGGGTGAAGACCAGGCAGGCTGCCTCGAGGCCTAGCTCTCCCCCTCTGTGCTTTGAGCCCTTAGCTAACTAACACAGTTGCTCCAGCTGTCAAAGTGGGGATGATAATATCTACCCCAGAGGATCGTTAGGAAGGTTAAATGAATTAAAGTATGACAGGCATTTACACAGTACTTTGCACACAGCCAGTGTTCAATAAATGTTAGTTATTAGATGACCGAGGTTACCTACTTCTTTTCATCTTTTAAAAACATGTAGAATTTTAATTTGTCATGTCTCCTCTCTGAAATCCTGAACATCATCATAGGTACTTTAAAGTATGTCCAAATACTCTTTTGTCAACTAGTAAAGTAGCAAAAGTTAAAACTTGGGGATTGCCCTTACACAGGGTAACATTCTAAGAGGATGGTTGGCATTTCAGGATGTTTACGGAATCATAGATTTGTTTACGAGGTATTACACCTGTTTAAGAGACAAATGAACAAGGAATGATGAAATGGTATGGGTGGGGACCCCAAACACAAACTAGCTCAGAACAAATACAGACTGCCAAGAGAAATTTAGCATAATATGCTGGTGACTGTTTCTTGTAGACAATTGTAACTTACTTGGCTTTACACTGAGTTTGGTCCCAGATCCGAAGTAAAACCTGTTAGCGTTGTACACTATGTGTGCTGTCTTTACAAAAAGTCTCCCTGGGCTTCCTGAAAGGGAGGGGTCTTATCCAGAGATCACCAACGAAGTTAGGCCAAGACTAACGCAACCCTACCGAGTTTTTTGCTGTTTTCTTAGAAAACTCAAGAACCAAAGTGAGGAATGAGCCAAGAAGGCACATTCATTTTTAGAGACAGGCATGAAAAGGGCAACTGACTTTCTTCAGTGGTTTTATCGATTTCTTTTCTTCAGTTTTCTGCTCGGGTTCATTCTTGTGTCTTCTGTGCTCCATACACACAATATTTGAGACAAGGACACTGTGAGTAAATGTTCTTTACCTTTCTCTAATTCTAAATAAAAAGTCCCCTCAGGTGGACTGCTTTGTGAGGAAAGTCCTTATTCTGCTTTTAGCTCCAGGGCTATCTGGAAGCTTCTCTCCATGAGTCTCTACCTGGATCTGTGTTGTACTTAGCAACTTGACCTGAGTCTCTCTTAATGACACACTGAACCTGCCAACTAGCCAGCTGTCTGCTGCCTGCACCGTCTAACAAGATCATGATATCCTACCTGTCAAAGTACCAACATTATATAACTAAATGTACTTGAACATCCACATCGACACCCCCAACCCCCACAATGAAACTGTATGTTTTTTTCCCCCTCTTTCTGCCTGCATATTTCCTTTAGCAAGGGGGAGAAAAAGCTGCCGTGTTGACTGTCATTTGAAAGTCTAGATGAAACATTATTTATGAGCAAAATATTTTGCTGACAGTTTCAAGAGAAAGGAAACCTCAGTGCCAACAGTTAGACGCCCACACAGTTTGTATTTAAACAAATCTCAACAAATGAACACAGCTCTGAGAAATAAAATAGAGGTGACTTCAGTCTAAGCCAAGTAATTATAACGCTTATGCAGTTTTAGAGGGCGAGGGGCTTACTTGTTCTTACTTGTAGGAATGATAAGCAGTGTGTTACAGGAATGCTTTGGTGGAAGGGCACCAGAGAGCCATAGAAACAGAACATCATTTAAATATCTTAAATAGGTACTTTTGTGTTGAGTGACTTAGGTAAAAATAAACTAGAACAGGCTAGACACAAATGGAGCTGGTTAACCAGACTCGGTTTAGGATAGTTCCTGATAAAACCATCTTGTAGCGTTTTGTCTGGTTCTAGCAAAAATATCACGAGGAACAGAGGTTCCCTTTACAGAATCTGTTCCTATTTTTTTGGCAATTTTTCTAGGTTAAGATATGAGCCTTCCCCACCCCTTCTCATCACCTAGTATTCCAAACTTAGCAATAAGGCTTCTTTTTTGTTTTGGTCTTTGATAAATAACTCTCTTCCTAGATTACCCTTGTAAGTATGCATTGTTTATGTCTCTCTTCCACCCTCAACCCCAAGGCCCCTTAAGTTACAGATATGTGGGGTATATACATTTATAGACTAATACATCAGTGTAAAGAGTATTTCACTTTGGTGACCTACCAGGTACAACAGTCAGTTGGGTCCCAGGTCCAAAGGTCAGTTGCCAGGCTGAACCAGAAGAAACACTGTGATATGCCCAACAACAAAAACCAGGTCCAACGGGCCCCGTTAGCAGAGCACAGAGGAGAGTCCCGGCAGTCACTTTATGAATTAAGCCTGTATCATTGTCACTCTAGTTTGATCTGGGATAACCAAATTGTCTGCCTCCTCAGTAAATCCTTCTTTGTCTTTATGTTTCCACTTTCTTTTAGGGAGTCTTTGTTTCCCACTCTCTGCGACAGAGTTCTAAGCATCAAACATACGCTTGCAGTGCATGTGGAGTAAGTGCTCTCCTATGTTACAGGTCAAACCAGTGTTCATATCTTTGTGTCTCTCCCAAAGCCCAGGACGGAGAGTATCTCTCCTCTGCTCTGGACATGACTGGGCCACAGCACCAGGAAGTGGCACAAGTCTTGGAGTCCTCCTGAGACTCACAACAGGATCTGAATGAAGTATAGGGCTGGCATTGTCCAGTTAATTTGACCATTATTTCCACGTCGCTAAAATAATTTTATAATGATCGAATTCTCAGGGAAATTTCTAGCTTCCATTTCACTTTTGGGTCATTTCCTTTCTTATGACTAAAGTAGTGTCTGTTTCTATGTTGATTTAGCTGCTAAAAGACTTTTAAACTACAACAAAAATCAATTTTACTATTTCCTAAAGTAGTGAGGATGGTATGAACGGGTCATATCCAAGAGGGATCAGGATAGGGACCTTCATATCCAAGGGGTCAGATGGGACCCACTTCCAGGATGTGAGTTCCCTGAGGGCTCTAGGACACTGTGCTTGCTCCCTGCTGGGCCCCTGGTTGGGCTCTGAGCCTGGCATAGAGTGGATGCACGAAATACTTGTCAGATGAGCCCTGCAGACTCCTGAAACTTCAGGCCAGGACAAGTGATAGAGGCAGGTTCAGCAACCTGGGGACTACGTTCCAGCCCAACTCAGCCTTTGGCTGGCTGTGAGCCTCTTCGCCTCAGTTTCCTCATGAATAGAGACGGTCAGAAAGGATGACTTAAAGAACCCTCTCTGCTCCACGAGGCTATGCTGTACAAATTTGTGGCCTAAAATCTCAGAAACAGAATGTACTTATAAACTTTTTTTTGAAAGTGATTTTCAGGCTTTGGGAGAAGCTAATCACAGTTATTTTGGTCAATAATCACTATTTACAAGGTTTCTTTTATAAATGGACATCATCTTAGCCAAAGAGAGTAGTGCCTTAGAGGCTTGTTATGGAATTAGAAGTCCTGTCCACTGATTACTGTACAAAGCCAGGGCTACAAATCCTCGCCAATACCCCCAGGGATCAGCCATTCACTTTTAGCCCCACCCCATATATTCTGGGAGCGATTCCCAGAGACTCCCGTACATGGCCCGTTGTGCACCCAGATAGTTCCTGGCTAGGCAGACTTTTGTCTCCCTTCTATTTGATGCTCCTTCACCCTTTCTAAACATTCTTTATACAGTGAATAATTGGGCCTAAATCAGCCCTTAATCCACAGACACCGCTTAATCCAGGGATATACTTTATACTTACTGGGCTTCACAGATAACTCCGTTCCCTGTCCGAAGACAAGCCTCCCTCCCTGGTTATAATTCACACTGTGTTACACACCCCGTCAAGAACCCATCCAATCTTCCCGCACACATTTCTAATCCTCCGCCCCGCACTCCACAGCAGATCTCTCCCACACCACAGCGTGAATCATGGCTATGCTTATTATTGTAACCTTTTTTCCTTACGAAGGGCCTAAGGTACTTACACGGGGAAAATGTTTCTATTTAACACCAAACTGATCTCTCGCTTTTGCTTAATGGCTCCGGGTACTGCTGCTCAGGGAAATGGCTTCCTTTCAAATGTGTTTCTCATGGTCTCGGCTAGAAATACTTGGTACACAGGGGCTAAAATTAAGGGCAGGTGAGACTCCAGGGAATCAGGCTTACCTGGGGTGACCACGACCCGGGTCCCTGCTCCAAAACTCAATTTCCCCCAGCCATCGGTTGTCACACTGTGACAAACGCCTCTACAAAATGGCTTCCCCAGAGAAGACAGCTGCTAAATGAAGACAAACTGCTCATGGGGAAACAATCTTGCTACAAAATGAGGTAACTGCACGATATGAGATATAAGCTTTCCCGTCTCTTCTCTTCTAATTTCTCTTCTTTCAAAACGCCAAGGATGATGTTTGCCGAGAACTGTACCCCCCCCCCCCCCCCCCGGGCGGCAGGGCCAGAGGGTGGCACTGCTGGGGTTAACGAAGCTGCCCCCACCCCACTGGGACAGAAATCCACCGCTCCAGGACTTTACCTAGTGTCCAGCCTGGTCCTGAGATCACAGTCCATGAGAACAGCTACACTCTCAATGACCTAACCTGGTGCTCTGAATTCACCTGTCGGCTGGGAAACTGTTTTGGGATCCCCGAGTTCTGTTCCTCTTGGAACTCAGTCAGTCAAGGGCCTCTACCAGCCTCAGTTTTTAAGTCTATGAAGTGAGGATAATGAATGAGTCTCCTTCTGAGGCAGACTTGCTTTCAGATGGTTTTAGGTACTGGAAGTTTGAGACAGTGGATGGACCCCAAGGCTGGGCTATGGGTGGGAACCTGGTGGCTTTCTTTCCCTCCACACCCCTCAGAGCTCCTTCAAGGATGAGGAAGATGACCAGGCACTGAGACTTGGTCTGCTCAGCCTCATTAATGTCCTTCTGACCCAAGGAGGCCCCTGTGGAAAAAGCGCTTGCATTTTGGAGCTAACTGTATGCCGTGCACAGTTTCAAATTATATGCCACTTACTTGGCTTGACAAGCAGCCTTGTCCCCTTCCCAAAGATAAAGGAGAAGCCTTGTCCTTCCCACAGTGATTATCTCAGCATCAAAAACCTGCCAACTCAGCCTTCCCCCACACACAGCCCTCCTGAGAAGGGAAACCTTCAATATTTCCTCCAGTGTTATTTGCACAGGCCTGTGATTTTCCTCCCTGAATAAACGATCCCTCCCACTCCTTATTGTCTTTGGCTTCTGTGGTCACTCCCTTTCTACCTCTTGCTCCATCCGGGCTCCTAAGGTCACAATGGACCCAGGTCTCAGTCCCCTCTGGCTCACTCCCACGCTGAGCACGGGGTTCATTTCCTTTCCCACTTAAATGTACTCACAGGGCAGCACAGACAATCTGGTTCCACCGCCGAAGGCCAAACCCTTGCCATAGTCTTTCCCACAGTGCCTCTGGGCTCTGCAAAACCCCCCTAGGGCTCACCCAGCACCATCTCAACACCACAAACCACCCAGGACCCACACCTGTGTTTTTGGCTGTAGGATGAAAAAGCCAGCCCATTTGTTCCGTCCAGTCCTGAGAACAAAGGGAGTTTGGGATGCACCAAGCAGAGATTCCAAAACTTAACCCAGAGAGAGGCTCTGGGGGCTGGGAAGAGGCTTTCAAAGAGGTTCTTTCATTTCTCCTCCTGCCTCCAGGCCGGGCTGCACTTCAGTCACCTCTGGTAGGAGGGGGTCTATCTCTCAAAAACCCTCTAGAGAAAGGGCTCTGGCAACCACTCCTGACAGCTCATTTTCACTGTTCAAAAACCTATTAGGAAGGTCATACCACTAACTTCACTCCCTTCGTCTGCGGTATCAGCCTTGTCCTGTGGTCTGAGTCCTGGTGGAGCTGGAGAACATAGCTCCTGTAGCCTTTGTTTAATCTTGCTTCCCAGATTTAGGTATGAGACTCAGTGCCCACCTTACCCTCAGTCTCTTTTCTTCAATATCAACTGGCTCAGGTTTCCACAGTGGACCTTCCTGACCCTCCATCACTGGGTCTGAGTTTCATTCAGGGCTATTTTCAGGCACTACATTGCTCATGAGCTTCACTTCCCAGAGGAGCAGAAGGACAATTTTGGGATAAGTTGCTCTTCCCTGTGAAGCTTTTGTCCTCTCTCTGTCCCTGTCCTTCCACATGTCTTGGGAAGGGGCTTGGGGCACTGTGGAGGACGTCACACTGGGGTCCGCGTGGCGATGGGGTGGTGCAAGGTTTCATTTTCTGCAGCACTGGCAGGGCAGCACCGCGAGCTGAGTCCCTGCTCCAGGGGTTTGTGTGTGGCCTCAGGAGGTCTCTGCAGAAACCTCTCCCCTGCCCCTGGCACTGGGAGGCTTTTGTGCTTTAAATTAGCCAGGATGCTTTTTATTTCCACTTAGACACTTTCAAATCCCAGGTGAAGAACTTCATAGAACAGGCTGACATTCTCCGCCCTCCCTCCATGCCAGCTCTTCTCCTGATGCATGGCAGAGCCTTGACAGAAGCGCCCGAGGGGTGAAACGGCTCTCCTGCGCCAGCGATGATGTTTACCACTGTCATTAATAGGTAGGGTTTAACGAGCTCTTTCTGTGTTTTGGAAACTATGTGAAATACTTCAGCTGTATTATTTTATTTGGTCCTTACAAAACCTCAACAAGGTAGGTATATTGTTACCCTTATTTTATGGATGGGGAAACTGAGGCTGAAAGAGGTTAAAAAAGTCGCCCAAGGTCACACACACAGTTAGTAAAGCAGTGGAGCCAGGACTTGAACTTAGATTTCTCTGTCTCCAAAGCTCACGCTCTGGGGCACAATCCACAACCACTGGCTTCAGAACATCCAGAGGGGCTCCCGCCCCCTCAGAGAAGCTGCAGGAGACTCAGTGCTGAGTCCCATGCTCTGGAGCAGAGACTGAGTCCTTATACTAGGCACTCAAAGTTCCAGTGGTTCTTTTAAGAGATTTAAATTGCAGTGGAGGTGGAGATGATCAAAGTTAGATAAAAAAAGTTCTTTCTGGCAGCAAGGGTTGCTAAATTTTGGAAGTACACAGTGAAGCTGAGGAATTTTCTGCCCTATACCATCAGACGGAGCCAAGGCATATCCCATACGGCCAGGGAGAGAGCACAGGAAAGGCAGGTCCAGGAGGAGGGGCACTGGGTCCCCTCTGGAGGTCTTCCTGGCTCATTCCTTTCATTGGCTGAATTATTGTTCATATCTCTATTTCTCTAGAAATGTCGTGTATGCTCCTGAGGGCCCCTCACCATGAGCCAGAGCGTGTGTGTGCACATCTCATTTTAAAGCAGAGGAGAGAGCCAACCCTCTTTGTACTGAGGAAAGAACATTAATAAAGAGCCCAAGCAGATGCACAGGATTAAAGTATTTTTCAAACGGAAGATTTGATTGATTGCCCCTAAAGGCCCAGCCAAAGAAGAACAGAACTTACTTGGCTTCACAGTGAGCGTGGTCCCGTGCCCAAAGGTTAATGTGTCTGTGTTGGTGTTACACCGTGTTCAGGGCCATTGCAGTAACCTTGACTGGGGCTTGTAGGAAGACAGGTGGAAGTGGAAGAGGAAAGCAAAACCTGAAATGACTGCCCGTGGCCAAAACAATCTCCTTGTAATTAGGTTAGAACGTGGGATGAATACTAATAATTAACAACTTCCAGCCTGATGCTCTTTGCTGTGATTTTTCCTGGAAAGAATGGGCCGTGGCAGGGGCAGCTCCTGGGAAATTCACTCAAAGTGGCTACTGCGTGGCCTCCTGGGATCCCGTCTTGTTTGTTATTCCTGCAGGCCTTTTGTCTGTTTCCATCCAACTCCTGCCGTTTCCCTCTGTACTTTCCCTGGAACTTCCTCCTCGTGGAGGCTCACATATTTTCTCAGGGAGAGACTACATGGATATTAAAAGCCAAATACAATGCCCCAGAGAACACGTGCATTAATAACCTTGTTTTCCAACTGGTATCACGAACTACCCAACACAAACCAAGCAAAGAAAACACCACCTGTGTTTTGACAGCTTTTGCATGATGGAAGACCGGCTTCTTGGAAAGAATAATTAGCCAGAAAGAAGAACTTACTTGGTGTGACCAAGAGTTTGGTGCCCTTTCCAAAACTGAGTCGGTTGCTCCCAACTCCAGAGTACACACAATTTCCTTTCTTTGCAAAAACCCCGCAGATGCTGAGAAAATCAAACCACTCACAGCACAGGAGCAGTGCTGACAAAAAGCTCAGACCGAAACAACAGCCAGACAAGGGGCAAATGAGAAGAGCGGGTGCAGAGGCCTGCCATGGAGTTCCACAGAGACCCTGCTGGATTTCAGAGGTCATCTGGTCTGTCAAACTGCCTTCAGACAAGGTGCTCTCTGACCAAATACCTATCTAGTCTTTAAGAGCTCCTGAAAAGTGGCTCTCCTTTGCCAATAGCCTTTGCATTAAAGCAACTGTTCCTTGTATCTAACTGAACTCTGCAAACTGCAGTCTGAGTTCTTTATGTCTCAAGCTTCCCTCCTTGAAGACAGGAGATTTCATGTCAATATACTCCAGAGAGAAATGCATTACAACATACCTAGCCAGTCCCAGTAACCCCAGTCACCTTTGGGGAGGAAACTGATATTGCAGGAAAGGGGTCAAGGTACATATTGGATTTATCTGTCATTTGAATTGTTTTTACAAGGAGAAATTTTTATGCATGACAGACAAATTAAAATAACAACATCAAATAGAAGCACAGAATATATTTAAAAAATGGCTCTTGGATCTCAGACAAGACTTCCTGTGCTTCCCAGGCTAAGGAGTCTCAGGCTCTTCATCCTAGGGTTTTGGTCTCCTGGGATCAGAGGAGGGAACTGGGCCAGGGTGCGTGGTTAGAGCAAGCTGGGCCAGGGTGGGCTTCATGTACTTGCCCATGAGAGTCTGGCTGGCGTTTGAATTATGCGAGTGATATGTTCATCTTCCTACTCAACACTAACTTCCCAGCTCTTAAAAGACCTTTCTTGGGGGCAGAAGCATTCCCAGGTACACTAAAAAAATTCATTCAAGGGAAGAAGCCACTGCTGATTAAAACTAGGGATGGCCAGAGACACTTACTTGCAGTCACAGAAAGTCTTGTGCCCTTTCCAAAGACCAGCTGCCTTGTTCCTGTATTCCCACAGTGCTGGTTTCCATAGCAAAAACTCTGAATGCCAGCCCCAGTATTTTTCCTGAATGTTTCTCTTAATCTTTTTTCCTGGTAGAATCACTCAGAAATCTCCCTATTTAACCACAGTTTTTGTTTCCCCTTAGCATGTCTTTGCTTCCTGATTCTCTACAAAGTGTGGTACGATTAAGATGCCTCTGGCTTTGACTGCTGCTTTACCAATAAGGGCTTTCATACATGGAGCTGCGGCCCAAGAACGCATTTCTGAATTGCCTGCAAACTTCCAACTTACTGTTAGCCTGTGAAAAATATTCCATAGGAAACCTCTGTCTCTGGCCTCATAATGAACTCTTTGCTGCGCTAGAAATATACAAGAGTGGCTACTTCTCCTAAATGAGGAAAAAGGATTTGGAAAATGGCACAGAGTAAGAAGGCTCAACATGAGATGTTGCTCTTGGCTGACATACCATCTTTGTTGCCTCTGGCATTAAAGTAGCTCTTTAAAACGTTATAAGAGTTATCTTCCACCCATCCCTGGAACAAGGGAAATGAGAAGGCCTGGGTATCAGTGCCAGGAATTTCAGAAGAGGCCAAACAGAGAAAAGAGGGTCTTTTGTGAAGAGTGGAAGGAGAGGGGTCATAGGTAGGCTGGGGCCATCTCCGAAACCACTTTGGTTGGAGCCAGGAATCACATTGGGTTTAACAGTGTGTCCAAACAAATCCACTGGGGACAAACCTAGGGGGTCGCTTGAAGATGAACTCTGGACAAAGTTTCACAATTTTTCCTTTTTATGATAAATAAACAACAAAGAAGATAATTGATATTTAAACAGCGGAACGCTGGCGGCAACTTTCCCAGCTCTCCGGGAAAAGCACTTGGTCCCTGGCCCAGCTGTAGAGGCTGAGGACCGGGCTTCTGTGAGAGCCTAACAGCCTAAGACACTTTTCCCACCTAAATCAAAACCGCTTTTAACTCAGTGGGAGCCCATATCAGAAAATCACATGAGCAGCACTTACTGGGGAGAACATGAAGCTGTGTCCCTTTTCCAAAGACGATTTTGTTTAAGTTTTGTTCACACTGTGATTGGGGCCATAACAAAAACGCCTAGTGACTCTTTTTAGGGAAGTGACACAACCCTTGATGGATGTTTCACCTTCTTAAGGCCTAACAAATTCCCACATTGTTTCCTCTTCTGTAAGAAATGGGCTCCATTATCTCTTCAGCCATCTTTCTCTGGGTCTCCTGGTGGTTTTGCTTGAATTTTATGCTGCTTATTGCAAATGTGCAGAAAGGAAGTTGGATGACCTCATCTTTCGACACTGCAAGTGAACTATAAAAGCAGTAATTCCATAAACTCCTTTGCGATACCCCACAGGATACTGATACTTCAGGCAAAAAATGACTAGGCTGATGATCACACTAGAAATCCACTCTTCAGAGCCCCCAAAAAGATGGGGCAAGAAGGGGTCCCATTAGATAAACATGTGAATTTCCAGCTGGTATAGAATTGCATTACAGAACCCTCACCTCACCTCAACTCTGTCCTAGAGTGGCCCTATCACCAAACCCTGAAGATACTCCACCCTAGGCCAAGCCCATGTTTGCTGTACTCACTATAGCCCTGCCTAGCTGGGGGGAGTGGGAATTATTCATCTGGTCCAGAGGGATTCCAGTCCTTTGGGAAATGTTCTCCTTTCACAGTCTGAGAAGATGATGACCCACCACCAACTGATGAAGAGCTGATGCCATTACCACTAGTCCGGGTGGGTCCTTGTTTGACTCATGAAGAACCAAGCCCGACTGTCTCCTTCTCACTGTCTACCTCCCCCCAGCTCCACCAACGCTCTTTACTGCAGTCATTGAAAAAGATCAACATGGGTTGGCCATGCTTACTAGATCTAAACCAACTTGACAACACCTGCCTCTTAATATCATTTTTTTGACTGACATTTTGATGGGATTTGTTTCCCCTAAATGGCACTATAGTGGAACTGAAACCTCAGGTGCACCCTCAGGAATGCCAAGATCCTGAATTTCTTACTTTCCTTCTCTCCTATATGTCTAAAAATTTCTATTCCCAATGGAGGAATTGGTCATCAAACAAAAATCTTGTCATCATGCCCACCATTTTATTTCATTTGAATTTCTTTTTAGGTGTTATAAAGCCATCTGGGATCATCAAATGATCTATGAATTGATTTTTTTTACCCCATTGCATTTGAATAACAAGCTTGTTTTTAGGGAAATTTGACATGTACAGGCCTAGATGTGGACATTTGTCAAAATGAGACAATGTTTGGGTTTCCTATTAGGTCTTTAATACATGTACAGGCATGAAAGACAAAGAAAATAACTTCTACATATAAGTGGTGTTTAAAATGAGATAAATTTTCATTTTTTTAATGGAATGAGAAACAAGATCTATGGACAAAATCACAAGAAGCACAAAATCATTGCAGAGCACAGCTGAAGAGATACTGTGGTTGTAAATAGCTCATGGCCCCTGTGTCTCTTTGGAAGTGGGAAAGTGGAGCTACCATATTAAAAGCAACTTAGTATGGTCTCAATTTACATTATTTATCATTATTGTTCTACTCTCAACAATCACAAATGTTTCATGCATTTGCAAAAAAATCATTTTTTCAAAAAGTGCAATTATCTACATTAAATTAAATCTCACTAACTTCACAGGATTTATTTGTTGTGTCAAATAGAAAAAGAACATGGTCACTTACTGGGCTTTACCGCCAGCTGGGTTCCAGCTCCAAAGACGATTCTGGCATTGTTATTCCCACAGCATTTCTTGCCTTTACTGAAACCCCTAGCAAAAGCCCACCAAACACAAGATACCATAGGGAGGGGGCATTTAGATTCTCCATGGTTTTCAAGTTTCTGTATCTCTAGAAAATGGCCATTTATGATAGAAAGAAAAGAATTGGTTCTGCTACATAAAGCAAATCATTTTTATTTAAAAAGACCAAACTTAGGAGCTTTAAAAGCCCTTGTGCATTTCTAGGCTTGAATCCGCCAAGGCTGAATCGAATAATTTATTAACAACTCTTGCTTGGTCTGAAGGGATGACGCATTCCTATATCCACAGGGAGGTGTTCCAGCTGCAGAACCAACTGAACTCACATCCAGGCTCCACCTAAACCCAGACTCCATGGTCCCGTCCCCTACTCACTGGTGAAGTGATTTCAAAGCTTTCTCAGTGTGTAATAGAGTCAACGTGGCAGCCTAAGAAAAGATTTCACCAGGCAAGAGTAGCAAAAGGCAAACAGTCCTACATTTCCCCAAAGAAGTTCCACTAGGACTATATTATGTTTCAGACAGACAAGGAAAGGGAGTTATAACACACCAACTGCCACAACCCCAAGGTCTAGTTCTGAAATAGATGGAGGAGGTGGACATTTTCTGTTATAAGAAAGGTTGTATCTTAAAGGCAAGGATAGGAGAACACAAGAGCTCCTCTATCACAAAGCTGAACGTTGCCTGGGTGTTAATACACATGGGTATCGAAGAGGAGAGAGAGGGTGAAACATGCAACAGTGATACCAGGTCTTGGTCAACAGTAGTCAGTGATAGAATTTTAAGAGTGGAGAGAGAAGCAGACTTGAACTCATCCCTAACATGGCTGACTGGTTGATTCCTTAGATTTGAAAAGAAAGAGTTCAAAGCTGGTTTTATTTCTCTCCACTTAGCCTGGTGCATCCAGAATAAACTATTCTAGGGAAAACAAAGGGGGAGCAAATGTAGACAATACAGGGAAGATGTTACATGGGTCACAGTTTTAATACTGAGCTGACTTTCCCTAAGTTTGGTCTTTGCCTTCCTCCCATCCCCTTTGCCCCCACCCTTGGGTCAGTTTTGCCTGTCTTCTTAGTAATCTCCCCAAGTGTAGCTCTGGAATCTCTTTGGGAAGAAAAAGAACATATTGCTTATAGATTAAGGTACTTGGACCAGTTGACATAAAACTGTACAAACACGTTAGTAGAGGTTGTATCTCTGCAAGTAAAGGTAGGACTGGAGCTGAGAAATGGCTGGAAATAGGGTTCACAAAGCAGAAAACCTACAACATTTAGAGGAGAACCACTTTCCCACAGTAGTTTTTCTCTTTGGGATTTATCTCTATATTCGCACCATTTCCTCTCGTCTGACTGCGCGGTGCCATCCAGGAGAATGGGGGGTTTTGAGAGCCCGCTGTATTGTGGTAGAGAAGGGACGATGGCGGGGAGTCAAGTCAGCCCTTGGCCACCCTTTCCCCCAGAGTGGCTGTTAGTTCCCACTTGTCACGGACACAGAATACCACTACTCACGTACTTGGCTGGACAGAAAGCAGGGTGCCAGTCCCAAAGGTGAGCTTGTTTCCAGCACCCCCATAATTCACACAGCCCTTCTGAGCCTTACAATAACCCTCAGGAAAAGGCAAGGCAGGATGTGGGGTGAGGATGGGCTTGGTCCTTTCAGGCTAAGAACACCTCAGAATGCCACAGCAAAGGTTGAATTACCAGGGATCCATATTCCTGCTTCAGCTTCCATATTCCCCAGAAATGCCCTGACACTGCCTGTTAAGTTATGTCCTTGTGGGGGTCTGTGCTTAGGCCCAGGACCCTGGGTATTACACCAGCAAGTGACTAAGAACTTTGTAGGCATCTGCTCTCCGTGCAGGACAGCAGCCAGAGGCAAAGATGTGGGGGAAGCAGCAGGCACACTGTTTCCCTGCTGGCCTTTGACTGTGGACCTTTCCCTTTCTGTGAATTTGTTCTTCCAATGAACAATGAACAATGAACGAGGCTGGTTCCGCCCTTGGAAAAGAGTTCCAACCATGTCAGAGGGGATGGGATACTCCCTAACAACCCAGCTCTGCTCTCTTACAGGGTTAGTTAAGCATAATTCACTCTGGAAGCAACTACATCAAACAGGAGAGTTGGTGGCTGACATTGCCTCTCACTGGGAGTGAAAACTCCATTTGGGTCAAGTACATTGTCTCCAGCAGGCTGAATTGTTCTTAAAAATATAATTTGCATGCTATGCTTCATGTATTATTCAACCTGTGTCTCCTTTCCCTTGCAGTCACATCTCTGAGACTTACCTGGCTTTATAATTAGCTTGGTCCCAGAGCCCCAGATCAACCGATTGTTGCTATCCACACAGACAGAAAAACCTTAACAAAAACCTTCACTGTCCTTCCAGGGAGCCTATTAGCGATAAATCCCAGATAAAGAGTCCAGAGCAAAGCACATGAAACAACGTAGGAATATTGACTATTGAAGATTATTTGTTCATTTAATTACACTTGATTCCCTTGCCCATTAGAGATGCCAGACGCAGATGATGAAATTGAATGACTAAACATCCAGAGTCAACCTAAGTCTCTCTGTATACCAGGCAAGCAAAACTCATAAACAGTTTTTAAACTGGAGAAGTTGAATTTGCTTCACCTTTTCTGATATTTTTAAATAAAAATGCAAAAGAGAGAAACAGATCATTTATCTGGAGTCATAACACATCTAATTCTCTAGTGTCTTATTTTCATTGCTGATAAGATTCTAGTCAGAACTATGGTATTCACATACAGATTAAATTGGTTTGGTTTACAGATAGTTCTATCTGAAAAATCACATCCTGAGGAACTTGGACCCAGGCAGCCAGAGGTGTGGGAGGCCCCCACCGAACGCAGGGTTGGGGAGGGTAGCCTGCAGCGCGGTGAGAACGCACCAGAGCAAGTTGGCTGCTTGTAGAAAACACCTCTTCAAAATCGCTCCTTGGTTTCTAGCACTTACTTGGAAAGACTTGTAATCTGGTGCCAGCCCCAAAGATGAGTTTGTCATTGTTGGAAGACACAGTGATACTGTGACCTACAAAAACCCCAAGCTCCGCAGGGCACTCTGCCTCCGTGTCAGCCCCTTCTGCTCTTCTACCTGTCGCTGGCATCAAATAACTTCCAACATCAAAGAAGACTTGGGGATACACTTAAAACACTGATGCAATAAAACAGTTTCTGTTAAATTTCACCCCCTGCGTTTTGTTGAATGCCTGTGGCCTGTGCTGATTGTTTTCAGTTCACAAAGGTAACAGGTGCAAGAGAACTCACTGGAAGAATACAGGGAATCTCAAAGCTCTAATCCCAGTTCTGCTTGTTTGTTTGTTTGTTTGATTTAAATGATCTAGCTTGTCTGTGCTTTGATGTTTCTGTCTGTGAAATAAAACATGTTTGGTGATGTGTGATGCTGTTTACCTCATTGCAGAGCGTGTGACTGTAACCGGCACTGCAATGGGTGGCCACACGGAAATGCATCTTACATAGTGTGCGGGCAACGTGCCTGTTCCAGGCAAGCTATGATGAACACGAATAGGAGGAAATAAGTTCGCTGAAGTTCACCGTCCAAATAATGAACAAAAAGGTTTTTTTAATAAAAACTGAAGGAGAATATATCTGTCTCATATGTTTTTCCACCAGAAAGTTAGTGAATGCAATCACTTAATCTGCCAGAAGAGACAGGCCTGGAAAAGGTCAGCCGAATTCTGAGGTCGCGCTGCTGGGGTTAAGGAGAAATGCCTGTCCCTCCCGCAGCAGCCAATGGGCACAGGCTAGGTGCCCATGACATACTAATCTCCCTTTGCTGTCGGCAGCATTAAATGAAATCGGTCGAGGTTATTTTGAAACGTGAATTTGACCATCTGCATGGCCAAACTGGCAGTGTGGTTAGGTCCAGAAATTGTGCCCCGTCAGGGCCTGGCTAGGAAATGGGGGAGGGGCGAGGAGGGGACAAACTTTCAGTATGGTGCACAGACATACTGGCACACAGAAACGAGGAGAGACACACTTACTTGGTGTAACAATCACTCGGGTGCCGGACCCGAACTGCAGTGCGCCTGCCAAACCTGTCTGTACACAGTGGTTGACTCAGCTACAAAAACCCTGCCACCTCTTCATAGCCACGCGACCTGAGGCCCCGGGTGGAAGCTACAGTTTCCCTGGTGGGAGAGGATTCAGACACATGTTTCATGAAGCCATGGTATTCCTTATTCTGCAGCAAGTCTTCCTCATCCAGGGCCCAGCTCCCGCCTCTGTGTAGGCAGTTGGTAACCTGTGGCAGCCACCACCACTCAGAGTGGGCTCTGCCAGAGCCCCCCTCAGACAGGATTCCCTCAGGTGCCTGAGCCATTTGGGGCTCACTCAAGGAGCTAAGAAACTCCTCAGAAATACAACTGACAGGCTAAAGAGGCAGGTGGGTTTGGTGCTGGGGTGGGCATGGTCGTCGGGAATCAAAGGAGAGAGAAAGGAGAGAGAAGTTAGAGAAAGAAAGAGGTAGACCTGGAGGGGAAGAGTCTGAGAACAAAGGTGAGGAGCTGATGTCAAAGTTTGCCCGGCTCTGCTTTGTGAGAATACATGAGTTCTAGGGAAAAGACGCGTTCCTGGCTCTGTCAGTTGCCCTGACCTGTGCAGTACTTACTGCCTTACCTCCTGGACCAACTTCTCACACGCAGCTGAGAAGGCCACACTACCATGGAGACCACCCCTCCATCTTAGCTCTGCCTCCCAGAGCCATCGGACCAAATGTTCCACAAGAGGGGCAGGAATAGCAGCCACAAAAAGATCCTCAGAATCTGTTTCTCTTTCCCTAATTAGGCTGTCAATCTGCTGAGCTAATAAGTCCTATGAAGTGTCTTAATCTCTCCCAAGGAAAGGAGTCATATAAATGCAAAATAGCAGCTATAAGTCAAATGGCTTGCTGGATATCTTTTCTTTGTGTGAAGAGATGTTGAATAGAAGGAACACTTTCTGTGCTGGGAGGAGACAGTCTGGGAAAAACACAACAGCATTTGTTTTTATTAGGCTGAGTCTACGCAGCACAAAATAAAACAGATCGGGCAATTATTTAGGTAATGTGACAGTCAATTCAGGCAATTTAGAGCACAAAGGAGGTTTCTTGAGGAAGCGCCTAAATATCTGGATCGGCTACAGACATTAATCAAATTAACTGGGCAACTGTGCTGTGTAGACACAAACTAATAAACGTGCCCGATACGGTTCTTCGGAAAGGGTTACCTTTTCTAAACTTCACATTAAAACTGGTCCAGTATTTATACCTACTCTTCATTTTGGCACCGCAGTTGACATTTCCCATTTTTTTCTTACTACACAGGTCTTATGCTTAGAGCCAGGGAGGTAAGGGTGACCTTCTCCCTGGAGAGCCTTATCAGGTTAACACATGGAAGCTCATTTAGAAATTCTCATTAAATGTCTGGGATGTGAGAGCGGGCTATTACAGATTAAGGACTTTCTTCTCAAGTGGCAAAGGACTTACGGGAAATAGCGGTGAGTCTCGTTCCAGTCCCAAAGACAAGCTTGTCTCCCCCAGAGGCTGACACAGTGTTTCTGCCCAGAAACGTGCCCTGCTACATTTTCTTCCCCTAAAGAGCTCACTAGGGGAATGCTATATGCGTTTTGACTCTTACTTGGGGCTTTTAAAAACTATCCTAGGGAAGATGCTGTCTTCCATGTTTCTTAACAAAAAAAAATCCAAATCACTACCAATCTCTGTCTTCTTTTCCCCATTTCTCCCCCCCAAACAAAAGCTTCCATTTTCATGTTTGAAAGATGGTTCTTAAAGAATTCTCGTGGCTACAGGGGTGGTTTTCACTCTAGTATCCCATTATCTGAAATTGCCTTTATTTTCTGTGAACCTCTCACTTTTGAGGTTTTTATTTCTCCCACATCAACCAAACTGATATTCTCGGAGTCCCAGCCTAGAACTTCCAGACCGGCCTCACTTCAAGTCTCGCCCCTCTCTTTGCCACTAGCCGAACCCAAATCGTTTAGAAAAGACACATTGCACCAGCTTTTATAAGAGGAAAACAAAACTGAAAAATAACAGTCTTTGGTTAGAAGTTGAAAAGATAAGAGACTACCAAAAAAGGACATAAACAGCAACCGTGGCTTATTCAGGAACAGCCAAACCTACCGGGTTTCACGTGTAATGCTGTCCCCTGCCCAAAGGTGAGTTTTCCAGCGGTGCCAGTGCCACACTCTAACCCTGAACTTTACAAAAACGGTAAGAGACCACCTCTCCACCTGCCCTCCAGCAACCTGATCTACTCATGATAACCTACTGTGTGCTGACCACTGTGCAAGCAAGGCCCTTTATAGGTATAGACTCCTTTAACCTCACAACAATTCAGTGAGCTAGGTACTGTTGTTATTCCCATTTTACAGACGAGGAAAGTGAGGCATGAAGAGATTAGGTCACCTGCTTAATGCCACACATCCAGTAAGTAGCATAGTTAGGATGTTCCCAGGCAGTTAGATTCCAAAATTTATGTTCTTGAGCATTATTCTATCCCTTTTAGTAGGCTTCTTTGTTTTACTTTGGGTTCTCCTTTAAAGTGTGTACATCACACTTTGTCAGTAATGCTGACAAAATAGTTAGCTCAGTGACCTTCCTAAATGTACCCTGAGCTGGTTCTCCTGAAAGGCTTCCATTCCATAAACTGAACATTAAAACTGGTTTAATATTTATACCCACTCTCAGCATCTTGGCACTGCCATTGACATTTCCCATTTTTTCTTGCGACACGTGTCTTACATTTAGAGCTGCAAAGGTAAGGGCAACCTTCTCCCCGGAGAGTCTTATCGGGTTAACACATGGAAGCTCATTTAGAAATTCATTGATGCCTACATCAAGGATGTCTGCCCCGAAGTCCCTTGTCTTCCCCGCACAACTTCCCTTCCTCTCCCCAAGCTTTGCCAAGCCTGGAGCTCGAGGGCTGCCCCAGGAGCTATCTGCAGCCAAAGCCACAACACACACTGCTGGGGACAGTCTGGTAGCACAGAGCACAGTTTTGAAAAGGGTAGGTGGTCTCTAAGATGCTTCTGAAGATTCTTGGAGAGAAGAAATTCTCAGGGGAGGCCAGAATTAGGATGAAACCTACTTCTTCCCTCTTACTTCTAGCAAATCCAGCATAAAGCTGTAAACCAACGAGGACTGAGAGATGCAGGGATTATATGGCAAATTTGAGTCATTTGTGATAATCCATGCTGGGGAGAAGTTCTCTAGGGAGGTCACTGGGATGCATCTAAGTCCTGGGGCTCCCAGCAGCACTTGACTTATCTTTGGCCAGGGAGCAGGGGAAACAGTGTTTACCAGGGGCCCATGGTGAGGTTGGTGCAAACGGACTAAGGAGACCCTGGCACGTGATGCATATTCTCAGCTTCTCTAACTTTCAGTGCTCCCTGGGAATGGGCCTGCCTGTTTGCTCTGCGAGAAAATAGTCTCATACTCCCACTGCCTTGCTGCTACCCTGCACTTGGGGACCCCTCCATCTAGTTATTTTGATTGAAGGATAAGCAAGGGCTCAGCCTAGGTGGACAGGAGAAAACCACTACCCATAACTGCACATTCTAAAATTTGGGCTTAAAAAGGAGACAGTTTCTGAGCAAACAGCATAGACAGGTTTGAAAGTTAATCTGAAGACTCACTTGGTTTTACTGCCAGACTTGTCCCCAGTCCCCAGATCAGCTTACGGTTGTTGCCAGTATTACACAGTCACAGAAAGCTTTACGGAAACCAACCAGGCCAATGTGCACCAGGAAATCCCTTTCAATCCCCAAATCCAGAGGTGTGCTCCTCCAGTTGGGAGCCTGGCCAAAGAGGCATCGTGGTCAATTCGCAGCATGGCTGGGATGGAAATGCCCTTCTGAGGTTAAATAATTCATCCTTCCACTTCCAGACGGACCTGCCCCCTGACCAGGCCAGCAAGGAGTGGCTCCATCCTGACAAAGCCCCTGAAGACGGGCTCTCCGACTCCTCACGTTCAGCACCACTAGGCTTTCTGACCCAAAGAGTTAAGACAAAAAGGACAAGGCATCTGTTTTACTCCAATTCATTTGTTCCTGTGCCACTTATATATGTGCCCATTTTCACATGTACATATGGCATGCACAAACACTGTGTAATCATTGGGATTAATGATTAGAATTAACCAAAAATAAAGCTGGGTGGAGAAAAGAGCCCCCACATGAAACTCAGTGCTGTGGTCACCTTTAGAAATTAGAGCATTCATTATGGATTCAGCAGAGATACTCACAGGGTTTGACCATTAACCTCGTTCCCCCTGCAAATGTGAGCTTTTTGCCTGCATTATTATTCACACAGTGATCTTCAGCTCAGCAAAAACCTTCTAGCAACCGAACTAAGTTTTCCCTAAAGATCTTCTAGAAGAAATGATACAGTGAGCACAGAGAATATTAAGTAATTGTCACAGTAATAACCTGGCACAGAATCCCAGTACCAGCTTGGATTCAGGACTGTTCCTAAATTGGATAAATGAGGATATTCTTCCTGAGTATTCTAAAGAAGGAGTTTTCCTGCCTAAGTCTAGAATACTGGCTGCCAAAATCCTAGCATATCCTCTGGTGTTTTAGATAAGAATTCTCTAGGGGTTCTGAAGATTATATATTTGTCCTACTTATTTGGGCAGAGTAGGAATAGCTCATGCCCAGGCACCAAAGCCCAAACAACCAGAGGTCCTGTCATCACAGCGGGAGAGATTGAGGGCAGCTGCCCCCTCCCACCTGGCAAGAGAGGTCAGAATGATGGCTCACCCACTGAGGATGCTGGAGCCAGACACCGCTGACCGAGGTCCAGCTTCTGGAACATCTAAGGGGATTCCCGCCTTTTCTCATTCCTGGAACTAGAGGCGGTCGCAGGCACTGGTTGGCCCTAGAGGGAACTCCTGACTCCAAATCCAGACCTTCCCATCCCCTGCTTAGATAGTCACCAGGAAACAGACTTTCACCACTTTCTGCCTTTGTCCTCGTGGAGACTTTTCCATTCTCACTGCCCCCTTTCTGGGAGACAGCACAACGCAAGGACTAACTGGAAATCATTCTCTGACAGGTAGCTTCTCCTGTCCTGTCTAGGGGATCCTGTGGTACCTCTCTCAATTTTGAATTAAGTTGAAGAAAAATCTGGGGAGGAAACTCCCTGGCACCACTGCTGAGTGTACGGCATGGTCTCCTCCTTCTCCCCACTGCCTCCCGGCTCCCTGGAGGACCAGGGCTTAGCAACCAACAATTAGGAATGGACCACTCCAGATGGAAAACACAGAATGTGCTGGCAATGTGGCAGCTCCTAAATGTGCCCCTTGGACTTAGTCAGAGTTGTTCTTCTTCTAGAGATTATCTTCCTGTGGGCAGATCCCTCCTTCCCATCCCTGCCACAGAGCATCTCCTTCCTTCCTACTTTGCTATTTGCCTTGTAGCCAAGCCTTGTTATTTTTTTAAAGGGTGTATAATTTCTCAAATTCTCCCTTTAAAATTAAGTCTGGTGACACCTGTGCTTGGCCTCCTGGCTAAGAAACAATTTGTCTCATGTACGGAAGTCTGTTTTCAGTGGTGCGTCCATGGTGTCTGATTTATGGAGATGAGGTGCGGGCGTGGGCAAGGGGAAGCATTCAGGGGAAGCGTGCGTCCAGCCTGCCTGGAGCAGAGCATTTGTGAAAAGGAATTGCTGAAAATAAATTTGGAGAACAGAAAGGGCCCATATTTTAGAGAGCCTGAAGTGACAGGCTAAGAAATGGACAGGATGGTTTCTCAAAACATGAGCACCCAGATGAAATTGGACAGGGGACAGAGGCATAAAGAGCGGTAGAAAAGTGAGCAAAAAAATGTGGGATGATATTACAGTTTTAAAATAATGAAGAATACAGAATTCTTATGTTTAGAAGAATCTTTCCAGGTCTTTAGCTAATAAATTATTTTTCTAATGATAATACATTTCTTATGAAAGTGGTGGTGAGTCCATCCTCAGAGCTCTCCTTTGCCCCTCCTGTCCAGAGTGCAGGGCCCCAGAGTTGCCACGTCAGATCACAGGCATTTTTGCTTCCATGGGTTATAACGAGTGTTCCCCTTATTTTACCATCTCTTGCCCTTCAAACACTAACGACTTTTAAAATAAAGCCTGTCTTGCCTATAATACTCACTTGTTAAAACCTGCAGCCTGGTCCCTGCTCCAAAGACATATTTGTAGTTTCCTGAGGAAGTCACAGTGTTATGTGGCTCTACATAAACCAGTCAAAGGTCACCATTTCTTGGAATAGCTTTGCTGTTATTGGTAGGAGAGCACATGCACTTTTCCTGTTGGAAGGTCTTAACCTCGTGTTTTTCTGAAAGGAATTTATCTGGGATAATATCTCCATTCTTATAGAAAGCCTTCTCTGCTTTGATTAGGTCTGAGTTTGCCAAGCTTCCTCAATCTCATGCTACGTTTTTCTTAAGTGTTTTTAAGTAAAGAGGCTGTCTTAACGAACATATAGGATTTAAACATCTAAATGATTGTTGAATCTTCAAAGTACTCCCCTTAGGACTATTTCAGAGTCACTTTATAGAGCCACACAAACACAGCAAGGCTATTATTGTAGTCACACCTCATTTGGGAACCCAAATAGTACCATTAACTAGCTTGAGTCCCTTCTTTATTTATGTCATGACTCTGAAAGGTTTTTTTGGTTATTAACAAAAATGAGATCCACCTTCAAAGATCAAGCCATTATAGATGCTACAAAAAGAGGCAGAGTCAAAGAGGAGGAAGAAGAGCAATGGACAGTGGTTGGACTAAAGTGTGAGCCACTTTAAGCTGGGCTGCTCATTAACTTGCATGAACTCTGTCTCTTAACAAATCTGCTCGTTACCTTATCGCCACACCTGGTTCAGGCACAGAGGACTGCTGACGAAATACCACCTAAATGTGAGATGGCAGGCATTTCTGCAAGCAGTGTGCCTGCATGGAAAGCACCTCGGTTTCTATCATTCTAACAGGAAAAAAAAAAAGCAAAACCAAAAACCACTGAACTCTGCAAGTGTGGATATAGCCTGTAAATTTTCAGTATTGCTTTCCATAATTCATCTCTATTACCCTCTCCCTGACAGCTTCACAGCACAGGTAACACATTCTGCTTTATCGCAGATAATTCAGTGGAGGTGGGAGCCTTCCAAGGTACCAGTATTTTCTGTTCCTTCTACAGGGTCGACTCAGCAAGCTGAGGTAAAGGGGTGAAGTCTGTGTGGAGAGCTACTTTGTCCCTGGTGTGCAGAATGGGGGTGTCCTGTCTCCAGAGAAAATTGTATTATTCTGCTGTTCTCCCAGAAGAGGGAAGTCATGAGGAGCTGGTAGCTCCTGCTGCCCTCCTCTCACCTGAGTCGCCAGTCCACCTGCGGGTTTTTCAGCTCTACCTGATGACACGGGCATGAACTCAGCTGGACCCTTGTCACTTGTCTGTCACGGTCACGCTTTCTTGGCTACACACTGCTGCTTCGATGGCACCCCTTTTCATTGGCTTGTTTCTGTCTCCAGCATAAAGCTTTTCTTTCTTTTATCTCTGTCTTTTTCCCAAAGCCTCGAGGTGCTCTGTGGGCCTTTGGAAAGTACTGATTTCAGCGTTCATACAATTTATCACACTGCCCATGGGCCTGATAACCAAATCTAGCCTCGAGGGGAACATGTATTCATATCTCGCTCACACATCCAACACAGTTTAACAACTGCATGCTAAACGCATCAACAAACTTCAGCCGTGTTTCAACAGGCCCCGTTGGATTTCTTTTCAGAAACAGTAATTTGTTAACCACAAGAACTCACCGGGTGTGACCAGCAGCATGGTGCCTTTGCCAAAGCTGAGTGCGTACCCGGTATTTGAGTTCCACAGTGCATTTTCCCTAAACAAAAACCCCTTGTAGTTGGCGCTCTGCCTCTCCTCCTCATCTGAGCCTCTATTAAATCTAACGTGTACAAAACAATCACACAGCACTCACACAGACCAGGGTCATCCGGGGTCCTCTTCCACGCGACCATTGCTGAGAAGGCCACCCACTCACCACCGTGAGGTGGGCCATCATTTCTGAGAAGTGCTATCCTGGGCAGGGGACCCTGTTACATGCTGTGTTTTCCTATGTCCAGCAGAGGTAAGTGCCTGACTGGGCTGAAGACAGCCAGAAGCATGACCAGGAGCAATTCTGTGGGCTGCTAGTTGAAGGGCAAAAAGACACCACTGAGAAAGCCGTTGGTGAATTCCTTCTCATTCACTCTGGTTTGTACTTTAGTTGCACTCACTGATTTAGTCCTTGAGACTCCAGCACTTACTTGGTTTAACAGAGAGCGTTGTGCCTCTTCCAAAGGTGAGCTTTCCTTGGCTTCCTCCAAAATTTACACAGTCATATGGGGCCTTACAATAACCAGTGGGTAGGAAGACCAAGGGAGAGACTGAGCAAGTAAGATACCCTTTCCCTCTAGTGGAAGTCTCACCACCTTGCAGCCTCAGCTCCAAGCTGCTTGCTAGAATCAGGACATTTCTCTAAAAATAACAGCAGCTGGCTGTGCAGATAGATCTGAGCTTGATGTTAAACCACCAGCTTTGCTCCCAGAACACTGGGTTCTGATGGCTTGCTCATGCCTGAGACACGTGGGGCAACTGCAAGATCAGGCAGAGACATGCTGCCTGGCACAGGGGTCAACATTAGGGGGCCAGGCACCACACCGCTTTCAGAGGTATAGTTCTTATAAAGAATGACGAGAACAGCAATAACAGCAACACAAATCCAGCAAAAACCAAATACCCCCAAGCCCAACAAAACTGCTGATTGTACACCTCTTGGAGAGAGGAGGAGTTCTTACTGAGAAAAAACTGATTTCTGAGTTGTTAGGTCTTCGAGCTCTGTCTTCTTGCAGAATACGGGTTTTGCATATTAGCATTAGAATTTTTACATATCCAGAGCCAGTGAAGAAGCCAGTGAAAATTTCTCCTCCTTCATGACCTAATTCTTAGGAGTGCGAGAATTCATCAACTAACAGACATCGACCAGCTCGGCACAAAGAAACTAGGCACATCAATTGTCTTGGGAGTAGCACTGTCTCAACCCCACAGAACTATACAGAATGTCACTGCCGCTCACTCAGGCCAGCTTTTGAGATGCCCCCACTCCCATCACTTACGTGGTTTTACTGTCAGTCTTGTCCCTGCTCCAAAGCGCAGGTCATTGTTATTATTGCCACAGTAATATGTCCTCTAACAAAAACCTCCCTGGGCACCTTGCAGGGCAGGCTCCCAGCATGGCAGACACGCGAGGGAGAGGCACCAACTAATAGAGAGGCACAAAACCCAACAGCCTATTCTCCTTTTTCTACAGAAATGAGGCCATTTTGTCATGCTTTAAGGCTGTAAAAGTGGGCACTTCTCGGTGCACTGAGCATAGCCAATCTAGGCCCAAAATGGCACCGTGAGACATAGAATCAGCTTTCAAACAGGTTCCCGAAATGTGTATAAACCCATCCCACAGACAGATCCTGCTCAAACACACTGTCTGTCTTCAGACACCACATGTATGAGGTACTGCCTGGTGGCATGCTCCAGAACTTACATAATTTGCATCTTGATTATGGGTTCAAAACATCCAGAGTAGTCACCTCTATAATTTCATGTAAAACGTCATGCCGTCATTTTGTAATGGGCAAACAGTGAAACATGGCCATGCTTTTGGGGAGAGGGGTGGCATTTCATTATGCTTCCAGAGGGTCAAGGTTCTGCTTTTACTCCACCAAGGGCCCAGCAAAACGACTCCTCTCGGAAGTTGAGAGTGTGGGGTGTTAAGCAAGTTTCCTGAGGGTCACTCACGACGCTAGGTTACTGTCGCCCGTTTCCTCCCACTTACACACATCAGCCCTGAAAAGTTATCCGAATAAGCAGGACTGTTTCTACGAGAGCGACTTTCATTCTGCTGCCCCGAGTGACAAAGTCCTGATGATAAATTAATTCCCAAGCCCACCGTTCCAAAGGAAACACGGAGTAATGGCAACTGAAGAAGCTGCTGAAGCAGGGAGAAGTCTGCGTTCGCAGGTGGAAAGGAAAGCTTCAGTCACAGAAATAAAAGTGGTACAAGTTCTGACTGAAGGCCCTGAGGTGTCCCCGGTGAGGTCACCTCCCACTGTCAGGAAGGAAGGACAACGTCCAGCCAGGATAACCACTTCATAGCACCCCTTGTTTTAAAGGAACATGTTGTTAAACTACATCACGGTTCCCAGTACCTACCAAAGGTGACCTGGAGTCTCGTTCCAGTCCCAAAGATGAGGTTCCTGGCACTGCCAGTGGTTACACAGTGAGATGCTCCCTAACAGAAACCTGTTGCTTGAATTTCCATCTGGTCTCCACTCCTTTACTCAGAGCTGTCTCCTCATGACCTCTTCCCTGACGGGCAGGTAGGTGAGCCCTCAGGGGTCCATTTCCATTGCCCAGATGCTGCAGCAATAACGCCTACAAGGGCAGCAGGGCTCTGGCCAGATACTAGCTTGGCTAACACTACCTGTTGGTGACCCTCTTTGACCTCGACTGATCATGAGGTGCAGGCTAGTTCATTAAAGCCCAGGAGTTGTCAAGTTCAACTCTGTAGACGTTGGGAATTGAGCGCTTTGTCACTTCCCTTTCTTGGTTTTATGTTAATGTTAATGGATCTCTCTTGTCAGACTTGATGAATGACAGGGCTCAGAAGTCAAATGATTAATAACAGTTCTAACTTAAAGTCCCTAAGTCAGGCAGAGAAGAGGGCATAGGACAGAAAAGGAGAAATAATTAAACCTCTATCTACCCAGCCATTTCCACTGTTCCTATGAAAGCCACTGTCATTACAAAGGTGCGGTTGACAAAGTGGCCTGCATGTTTGTGCCCCAGTCCTAGGGTTATCCTTTGTCTGCTGGAGTCCAGAATTCCCAATAAAGGCCTTGTAGTCAAAAACACTGACAAAAGCACCCAGGAGTCCTTTGAAGCACAGACTGTATCACCTCCCTCATCTACACGATTCAAAACCTACTGTGTGCTCAGGATAGTGCTGGTGATGGCAGTGGTTTCACCAAAGGCTCACCAGAAAGGTTTAGAAATGTCCCCATGGGGACTGTATTTAGGTCCCCATCTCCCCTGGCAGACACACTTACAGGGCTGGGTGATGAGCTGGGTCCCTCTTCCAAAGGTGAGTACGTTAGTACCTCCTGTATTCACACCCTGGGACAACCCTTTGCATAAATCTCCCTGCCAGGGACCCAGGCCCTGAACATTTCAGAACCGTTACAGCGACTCTTAAGCCCATGAACACCAGGGAGAGCTCATAGCCCTGGCTGGGGCTGCCAGTCATTTCTGTCCCTCCCTCATAAAAGCTCAAAACACACATAACCAAGGCGAGGGGCTTCCAACAGCATCAATGTTGACTTCTTTAGGAGAGCGACCATGGCCACAAAACTCTCCCCAACATGTAGGGAGGATGGGTAGGACGGAGGCCCTTAGTCACAACTACTTAAAAGGGCATGAAAAGGCGCCATGGTTTGTATATCTGGAATCCCAAACAGGACAAGCCACACAGCAGACAAGAACACACAATAGGAAAACAGAGAGGTCTCTCTTTCCTCTCGGACTTACTGGGCTTCACTGCTAAGCGAGTCCCGGTCCCGAAAGTCAGCCTGTTTCCAGCGCCACTGTTCCCACTGCTGTCAGCAGCTTTACAGAAACAGGGCAGACACCTGTCACGAGTGTCATATCACCAGCCCGTCTGCCCTGGCTTTCCCCTCACACTGACCCAGAAATGCCCTAAACCAAGCAGCATGGATCTTCTCTCACACTTCTCCAAGTCACCAGCTTTCTAAGTCACAGTCTAAGCTCAAGAGTACAGACTAAGGTTTCCATTTTATGAATCAAGACACCCCAACAGCAAGCAGTGTGGTCCACAGAGATGTTGGCATTGAAAATTTTTTTAAGAGTCTACTTTAAAGCTGTGGGTCACACCAGTCAACTGGTGTGATAAACTCTCTCAGTGACAATCCATGGAAATCCGTAAGAGAGTCACACAGATAAAGTGCTTGTGTTGCACAGAAATTTACTGTGTCTTTAGAATCACCTACTTCTAAACCAGAAAGAGCCCATTCACAGGCAATGAAACCCGGGCCTTGATGAGGGTGGGCCGGAATGAGTTTCATACTCACGAGGTTGGACTCTCAGCCTCGTTCCTGAGCCAAAGATCAGCTCGTTTCTGTCGTTCACACAGCAGCAAAGCCCTCTACAAAAACAGTGTGCGGCTGTGGGTGTGTGTGGCGTGGGCTGGGGGCGAGTGACTTGGCCCTGGAAACAGAATACTGTTCCATTTTGCATTAAGGACCTGCTGGTGTTTGGCCAAGAAGCCAAGGACACTGTAATAATTACAGAAACCTCTAAATGCGAAAAAGTCGGTTGCGCACGGAATTTGGCTTGTGTGCGCTCTTTGTTTCTTGGGCTCGGATAAATACTACAACTCCTCTCTCGAAGGAATACTCCAAAGGTTTAGGGTATCTTTTTTTTTTCCAGGATGTTTCTAGCCCTTTAGTCAGAATTTTCTTTCATTTTATTAACCCTAATCAGCCCCCCGCCCCCCCCCCCCCCCCCCCCCCCCCCCCCCCCCCCCCCCCCCCCCCACACACTTGCACTCTGCTGTGATGTCCTCCAGTTTCAAAATCCACAGCAAGGACCCACCACTAAAAGTTTCTGAAAGTGCTGCTTGGAAATGAACGGACTAATTTTAGCTGGTTACCACATATTTTCAAATATTTGGGGCTCTGAGTTGGTTTAGAGCCACTCTGGGTAAAGGATTCTCAGACTGAGCTGCTGTTAGTGGCACAGGGGAGCCTGGTGTTTTCCTTGGGCGTATTCTGTTTTCACCTGGGACAGTTTCCTACACACTTCTGGCTACTACAGCATCTGTGATAGGCAGTGGACTGACCATTGCTGGGACCTCAGATCCCACAGCTCAGATTTTCTGCCATCTTGCTTTGTAACTTTGGGGGCTCCCTGTCCCCAGACACAGAGTGGGAATAGCACCACTTTCTTATTCTACCCAAAGAGAGGGGAAGAAAGAGACTTTGATATCTAAGGTGCTTTAGCCAGCCTAGCTGGGAGGCTGTAATTTTCACTGTAAGAGCCTGAGCCATCCAAAGCCTCATACTCCGCCTTAAATTTCTAATGCAGAAAAAAGAAAAAATAAGATTCCTCTAGGTAACTGAGTGGTTAAGACAGTTGGGAAATCCAGACTTGCACAGGCTCCATCCCTCTGGCCCTTGCTCTTTCAGTTTGCTTTTCTTTCCGTTTTGGAAGGTTGTCTTTGGTTACAAAGTGAACGTATTCAAATTTTCCATAGCTTTTAATTTTAGGAGCAAAAAATTTATTTGCCCCACTGTACTCCGTGCATATATATCCATTCTGTCTATCTGTCTATCTATCTGTCTATCTATCTATCTATCTATCTATCTATCTATCTATCTATCTATCACCTACCTATCTGTCTCTCAGACATAGTTGTTTTTACCAGTTAGTTCTGTGTCTTGACCAAACGCAGATGTACTGCCACACTGATAAATGCCACTGACACCCCTCCCCCGCCCGCACTGTTTTCCAAGTTCAAACCCTCCTTTTTGGATGGTTACTTAACCTCCCATTGAGTGAGTCAGCCCCACCCAGAACATCAGCCCTTGGCACCTTTTCAAATACCTTTGCATCTGCAAAGAGAGACACACATGGACTGGTTCTGTGAAATTATAACGCCTGGCCTTCTGTCTGCCTGCCTCTCTGGACCTTCTCGTTTGCTTGTCTCCTTGACAGCCAACGTTTCCAACATTTTTTCCAAACACTTGCAGTATTCTGAGTTAAAATGATCATACATGATAAAAATGAGGATGCAGTCAGTCATTCTGTCTGAATTCTCTCCACATGTCACATTATCACACAATGGCAGCAGCAAAAGCAGAATTGCGAGTCATATTTTCTAGTTTTGAATTAAATATTCCAGAGTGGAGCTTGTCCAGAAGCTCAGACATTTGGGTAATACACATCTCTAACAGTTATGAGAAAGGACAGATGGGAGCTCTCCTTTGTAAGTCTGCGTGGTCTAGCATGACCCCCAGAATTTTATGCAGGCAACCTGGAGATTAAAGAACTGACTTCCCGACCAAGTCTGAAATACTTACTGGCTGTAACAGCAAGTCTGGTTCCAGTCCCGAAGATTAGTTTCTCGTTTCCATAGTTAGACACACAGTGTTCTAAGTCATTGCAAAAACCACAGCTCCAAATTCTCCAAACTCTACTATAAGCCCCCCCCACCTCGTTTCTTCTGACCCCCCTCCTCAAAATGCTTCTACAATGTCACAGCCACCGGTGACCCTTTCATGTCACTTCCTATTGGAACAATGGAGAGAAACAGAGATGAAAGGCTATATAATTAGGAGAGGCTTGCCAGATGAGAATGGTTTTGATTTTTCTGCCAACTTTTTCTTCAGAGAGAACAAAAATCCTCTCTCCCTCCAGGTGCTATCAGAATTCCCTCGGGTCTAAACACAGGCGTGAGTCTGGAATCCCCTGCCGTCTTTCTCATCCTTTTATACCATCCCATGTTCTGTCCCCTCTGAAGTGCTTCCTGTCCCTTTTCTCGCCTTCTGGTCCATTTTCTCTCAGTTGTCCCTCCATTCTCTGCTCCTGTGGCCTGTGCCACAAAGGGCCAGATGTCTCTGGTCGGTGCAGATGGGAGGGGTGAGCTAGGGGACGGCCATGACTGCAGACAACATTTTGTTCCCCTCCTCCCAGGGATTTTCAGGCAGGAAAAGAAAAACCTACCACAGTGTCAATCATTCAATCACTCTAGGGGTGGGTGGGAGAGGCTCTTTGCTATATTTCAGATAAATTTATACAGAAAAGCAGAGAAATGGAATAAAAGACTTTTGATGATCCTTTCTGGAGTTTAAAGGGTTTGTACAACACGATGGTGGTAGAAAATTTTCTTTGACTTACTTGGAATGACTGTCAAACTTGTCCCTCTCCCAAAATAGAACTGGTTACCAGTGTTACACTGTGATAGGAAGCTCAACAAAAACCAGGCAGAAGAGAGAGCCATGCTTATACCCCCCCATCCCCTCCCCACCCCACACCGACCGACAGACACACAGACAGCTTTTTCCCTCTGTGCAGATGCAAGAGCAAGGGCATTAGTGGAAGGAACTTGAAGGCTGACAGCAGCTGGGACCACGTGTGGCTGGAGGGACTGAGTCCTCCTGAGAGGGGATTAGAGAGGCCTGATGTGCACCTTGTGCAGCTCACTGTTTAATTAAAGGTGTAGGCCCATTTGTTTTATTTCTGGGCATTTAAAAATTCTTTTCTTTTAAGATCTAATTTCTCTCCTGATGATCATATGATTTTGACGTGCATTTTAATTAGGTGTCTTTATTACCTCTTTTCACTCTGGGAAGGATTTTATTTCTTTGTGAAATTTCTGGAATAACTCATTGTCTCCAGATAATCCCTTATGAGGCTCTGATCAGCTTGCTCCTCTCCAACCTGCCTCATTTCCCTAACACCCCTGTTATGCCGTGTTCATTGTCCGTTCTGCCCCACACGTTGTCCCCCATGAACAGAGAAGGTGTTGGGGGGGGGGTGGAGGGGAGGAGAGAACAGGTTGGTGACTTGTTTTTCAAATTGCCACTTTCAAGTCCCAAGCTCTCTATTCTACCTTTTAAGGATCAAATTTCCCTTTGCCATTCTTTGACCTTTTCTGATCAGAGTTAATATGTCTTGATCCCTCAGCTTTGTGTGCTCAACCACATGCCACCTCCACAGCCACTGCAGCCCCATGCATGTGACTATTAGCCCGTCCCCACCCCACATTTCACAGGCAAAGTCATGGGGAGACTTACTCGGAATAACTGATAAGCTTGTCCCCTGCCCAAACGTCAACTTGTTGGAGATTGTCACACAGTCACCCAACCCTTTGCAATAACTGACAGGTGACTCTTAGAGATCTTAGACTCCAGTCTTTCTTGATGTCACTTCAAAGCACCTGAGATAGCTATGGGATGGGATCTGGGAGTGGGGAGCCAGCCTCCCGAGGATGATACGAACCTTGCTGGGAGCAAGTGCTGCTCCACCGTGGTGCCATTACAATTTCTGACATGCAGCCGGTATTAAAGGTATCGGTGAGCTCCCTGGTCTCCTCCCCCCTTCTCTACTATTCCCCCATCCGCACGACATCCCAATCTGCATTCCATTTCTGTCTCCAAGCCCTTGCTTGGTGACACCAGGTCCTCAGGCACCATTGATCTGCCTTCTCAGAGACAGCATATGTTCACTGGCCCTCTGTGATTAAAGACCTGGAAACGCCAGGCTCTCAGAGGGTGAGATCTGGGCTCCCTGCTCCTTATTGCTGGTCAATATGTTGTTCTCATTTGTCTGGCTAATGAAGAGCTGACCTTTCTCAGTGGATGTGTTTTGCTGCAATGACAACTGCCAGAGAGCTGATGACATTAAGTAGAGCTCTCAAGGCAGATTTGGCCTTTCCAACCCCTTTGGCAGATTTCAGTCAAAGAGATCCCAGGCTCAAAAGTCAACCTCTCAGCTTTGGCTCCCATGTTATTGGGCTTGGAGAAAGTCAACAAAATCTGGGCAACGTTGGTCCAACCTGTCCCCTGTTCATTAGAACCAGGCTTTCCTTGGAGGCATCTCGCACCTCTAAGATGATAGTAATAAGCCAACATTCAGCAGCACCGCACATTCTAGCTCCTCACCCAGCTGGTGGGCGCTGATGCTGCCACTCAGTGGAGCAGATGGGCAGTGAGGTCAGACCACCCCCTCTACACACACGGCATCGGGACTGTGCTGCCTGATGGGCTCTGCCGGTACAGAGACTGGACTCTCCCTGCTTTGGCGTGGGGGTAAGACCCTGCCCTCAATGGAGAACCTAGGAAAACAGAGTGCCCTGCAATCACTGCCAGAGCCATGACATTTCTCTGGATACCCGCCTCTCCATCTCAGTCTAATCAAGCTGCAGCGAAAGATATATTCCTGCTTTTTAACTCCCTACCTCCTTCCTGCCTCTCATTTCTTTCATTTATCGTTTCTGAACACCCACAGGGCTCCAGACTCTCCTTGATCTATTTCCATCTGACTCCATTAGAATCCCTGCAAGAAAGAGCCAAAAGCCTAAAATGCAAAAAGACACGGGGAGACACTGTGAGTTTGGGTCTTTCTGGCTCGCTTGGCTTCACAGTTAACCGCGTCCCCTTTCTGAATGTCAGCTTCTCCGAGCTGTCAAGCTTCTTCCTGCAGCAGGGCACTTCACAACGACTGACAGGAGGAACTTTATGAATCTTAAAAACACAGTCAGTTTCTCTCTCTTCCCTGTGGGGTGCAGCCACAAATACACTGAAGCCAAATCTTTCTAGCTGCTCTAATTATCAGCAAGGATACAAGTCACCATGAGGAGAAAGGTATTAAGCCTTCTATCTGAAAGTCTTTGGAATGAATTGTAATCTCTTGCCTGGTGGTTTAAGAGCTGGAAATGAACACAGTGGATGCGTATTTCTTTCCATCTTTTTCTTCCCTGTCTCTCTTTCTTTGTATCTACAGATGCAGCACGAGACAGGCAGGGAACATAGAGGGATTTGAAATAAGACCTCAGATTCCCATTCAGTTTTCATTTTCTCCCTCTCCACTTTCATTTAAAACCCATTCTGAACCGAGTGCCACCTACCTATTCAAACTCTGCTCTCAATTACCCCTCTCCACTGTGGATACCGGTGGAAAGGGCCTCAGCCGGGCCAGGATTGATATAAGGGAGAACTTCCTGATAGAAAATACTCTAAATGTTAGAATGGGTTACTCGGGGAAGTAGGTTGTAAAGGTGACCTCTCACCTCTAAAGTTGGTCATCATCTCCAGAGAAGGCTCTGAAAGCAGCAAAGATTCTTTTCCATCTTTTCAGTGTCAAGATCAGCTTTACCTAAAAGCAGGAGGATAGGCCTAATGGCTCAGGGTCCAAATGGGAATTACTAATATTGAGATTAAAGAAGGGACAGCACCTTGGAGGTTACTAGTTAATCTCAAGCAAGAGCTGGTTCCCAGACAACATACGTTTCTTTCAAATCTGACACCAGGGGCGAAATTCCAGAATTTCCAGTACGCTACTACACTTACTTGGATGGACAGTTAAGATGGTCCCTTGTCCAAATGTCAGCTTTCCATAGCCGCCACTACCACTATTAACACTGTAACAGAGGCCTTTACAAGAACCCCAGGGGACTGCTGAGGCTCAGAGGTGTCTTCCTCTTTCCTTCTGGGGAGAAGAAACTCACCCAAAGGGACCTGGATTTGTGAGGCTGAGTTTCTTCCCACTGGAGGTGGGAGGACCATCTCCACACCTGGTCCTGGGACACTGGCCTGCTGTACCCCCTGCCGGCTACCTCTCCCCTCTTCCTCTGTTTTCCACCCACAACTTACAAATTTCTCATGTTTAGCATCTCTCTTTCTAAAGGTCTCATTTCCATTTTACAGCATCACTTTCAAGAGAATTTCTCTGATCAGTTTTCAAGTCATGTCCTCCCTCCCTTTGAGGAGTCGCACATTTCTGATGACAATGAATTGATTATAAGAAGACAGGAAGAGAGTGTTCAGCTTTTAGGGAGGCTGAATAGAATTAGATGCGGTGTGGGCTCCACCCTCATGAAACACTGTCTCCTGAGCTTCGCTTCATGCCCCAGCATAAAAAATGAAAAGGATGGGCACATTTGACGCAGCCTATTTTCACAGAGTGGCTTTTCTGTCACTTTTGAACTTGGTAAAATGTTAGTGGTATTTCACAGAAAGTTTACACTCGAGCTGTGTTATAGTGATTAAGTCTCCTGGCTGTTCTGGGTTTAGCAAAGAAAGACCTATATCTTGGGTAGTCTCTCAGTCCTAGGCAAACTGGGACAGCTGGTCACCCTACGGTCTCACAAGAGGTGTCCTGACCTCACAGAGCAGCCATAGTGGTAGAGTTAAGTGAGTCCTCTGCTAGAGGCAGGTTTCTGCTTATTTACTTGGGGTTGCTGTAAATTTCCCCCTTGGACCAAACACAGCTTCCACTGCTGGTAGTCACAACCATAGGAAGCCTGAGGCTCTCCCAGGCTGTGTCTGGTGGATGCCACAAAAGGTGTAAGAAGCAACATTGAGGCAGTCTCGTTATTGGCACAATGGTGATCAAACCGTGTCCTCAAAGATATGAAAACCAAATATTTAGCTCTTTAGTCACGTTCAATTTTTCAAGTCCTCACCTGTGTTGACTGAATTTGTGCTAGTCTCTCTAGGCATCTCTTTAAGTAACTACTTATCAGCAAACGGTCAGAGCTTTAGCTTGCTTATCAACATGAAAAGGGTGAGGGCAAAAGGCTATTACTTAGCAACAAAGACATGCCTATCTGCTTTAAGCACAGCAGTCAGGGATTCAAGTGACTCTTCCCATCTCTTCCCTATTTTACAACATCACAGTTGAAAGAGTTCCTCACACCCTAATCAGGACACAAGCAAACTCAGACGCCTGCCTGTAGCAGAAACCCTCAGACCGCAGCACCACTGCATTGCTGTGGCAATAATCTCTGTGTTCTGCTGATTGAAGGAAAACAGAACTTAATCACGGGTCCTCCAGCCTTGCCTTGTAGCCCCTGCATATAAAGAGCCCATGGCATGGAAAATCAGGCATGCAATTACTGTTCAGAGCTTTGGAAAGATGCTTGCCCTGCACAGATATTTCCTTTGCATGGTTAGGCTGTCAAACCCTCTGGCCTCTTGTCCACACTTTAAAGTGTAGAGGCCAACCCAGTACTGAGAAGGGCTCCCAGCTTCTCCAGGCGTTCTGGCGCGTTTCTAGCAAGGCACCAAAGATAAAACCTCCTGTACAGTCTCTAGCCTATGCCGCCCACCCTCTGAAAAGCGAGGTCCTGTCCTTGAATTTCCAGAACGTTCATATGCATTCCCTTGAAGCTTTAATTAGATAGAACCTCAGAGACTGCTGAATGCACGGGATTTAACAATGTTATGTATTATTCATTGTTTCTGTTGTTGCAGACGTGCGCTGGTTTTGTCCCCTGCTGAGCAAGGCACTTGTGTGCATGACAACTTCATGGCTCACCACACTGCATGTTCTTCGGGCTGGGCCTATCCCAGAGCATCCCAAAGTCCTCTGCTACCAGGCTGCATTAACTCCCTCAGTGCCACCTGCCCTGCACCACCCCCTTCCACTCTTCAAGCACTTTGGGCTGTGTTTGGCAACACGCCTTTCCCTGTGCTTCATCCTCTCCTAATCACAGAAAACATCTGAATAAATGAAATGCTGTAATCGGGGCACTTAGCTCCTGTCTAAAGGAGCCTGGAGTCCTTCAACAGGTTTTCCTCATTTCCGCTTTACCCAAATTGTGTAACTAGTCAGTCTTCCCAGCGTTAGTTTCTAAGCACCGCTCTCAGAAACCCATCAGAAACAGATTTTCTAGAAGTGTCAATAGCAATTTTATAGCATTTTAAACTTTTCCAAGGACTGACACATATTATTACCATTATGGAAAGGTGGGTGTGTATTTGAAGGAGTGTACCGCTCTATTCTCACAGCTCAGAAGACAAATGACATTTTCCCCTCTCTGCAGTTGAATTAAGCAAAGTAGAGGCTCAATCACTGATTTCGGTAACCAAGGGAAAAGCTGGGTGAAATGCTCAGCCTGAGTTAACCAGATAGTTCCACTCACAGAGATCTCAGTTACTGGACTGGGGATTGAGAACCGTTGCTTTAGGAGAGATTACATGGAGGGAAAAGAAGACGAAAACCTGTCTGTAGAACTTCCAGTATTTGTTAATAAAATTGCAGGGTCCCATTATTTTAGAGATAAATTTAGGGGAAGTTTTAGTATCTGTGTCAGGAAGATTTATTTTGGTCTTCTGAATTTGCATAGTCACAATATGGCAATTTCCTCTCTATCTTTCTGGTAAACATTTCCTGGCTTTAGCTGAATCCCTCAGGATCCGGTATTCAATTTTGCTCCCTGTACCAATAATTTTGTTTAAGATGGATGATAGGAATGTTTTTTTGGCTGAAGGTAATTTAGTTTTTGTACAATGGAGTTCTAATCTCTCTGAAGGGGTGGGGGGGGAGCTGTTTTCCCAACACAGAATTAGATTTGGAAACTAACCTGGGATGTTTGGGGAGGTGGTTACTAATTTAAATTAGAAGAAAGAAGAGCGTCACCCCCACCCCATTAGCCCTTTCAAACTTACCTGGATTCACAGTTAAGAGAGTTCCTTTTCCAAATGTTAGTTTGTAGCTGCTACTTCCACTATTTCTCACAGTCAGGGGGAGCTTTACAAAAACAGGAACAGGAGCTGCTCTTCCCCAAAGGGCCTTTGGGGTCAGTATGGTCTTGATCTGCAGCCCGCTGGAAACTACAGGTTATCTGATAACAAACAAGCCCCCAGGCAGCCACTGCAGATAGGAGCAGGGCCTCCAGAAGGTGATGGAGCCCTGGTAGATGTACCCATTACTTATTTTTAAAATTTTTATTGTTTTTCTTCTCTTTATGTCTAAGCTGCCACCTTAGTTTCAGTAATCCATCTCTTTTTCTTCTTTCCTCATTGTCTACTCCTGGCTGGCACTCAGACAGTTTCTACTTTATTGCATTTTGGGGCTGTTTCTCTGCTTTTCAGTGAAATGGCTCTTATCAACTCACTAGATTCTGGTTGACTGGAAACTGATGGCAGGAGGGGAGCAGAGTGAGGGAGTATTTACAGGGACAAGCTTGAAGGGAGAAGTTGAAGGGCCTTTTGACTTCCCTGGTCTGCCTGGAAAGGAAGAGGCTGGAGGGAGCTCCGTGCCTCCTTTCATACTCACTGGGGTTGATGGTCAGCCGGGTTCCTCGCCCGAATACCAGCTTCTGGCCGGCACTCCCTGAGTTACACCACAGCACACAGCTTTACACAAACCTCACCCAAGGCCCCTCTCTCTCCCCCTCGAGGGGAACCCTGTTCTGCCTCCCGAGCATGTGACTGCTGTGGACGACAGCCTGGGTCCCACAAGCGGACGGGGCTAGCACAGTGCCTCCTTGGGGCTTCCTGTTTTCTCCTGGACAAAGCCTCCTTGAGTCTCCTTAGTAGACATGGGCCGGATTTTTAACCTCTTTGCCAGCCGAATATTTAACATCTTTATTCCACATCAGAGAATTCTAACATTTTTAAAAACCTTTCAGTCTTTTCAGAACTCCCCCTGAAAAGAGCAGGGTGGAAAGAACCTTTAGGCTCAGAATACACCAGTTCTCCTGAGTGAAGGTGAGCTGGCTTCCTCCTTGCAATTTCTGGTTTGGATCCTGGGGTCTGCTTGTCTAGGACTCAGTTCACCGGGCTGGAACCTTCTTGTCCCCGCACAACTACTTGGATTCGCTTTTGTGCTCCCTCCTCCCCTCCAACCAGGACATTGCCAGCTCTGGTTACCAACAGGGAGCCCCCTCTCCTAGAAGACCACTTCTAGGAGAAACCCACCCATGTGCCCTTTAGTCTGAAGACAGACACGATTTCTTTCCTCTGCTCAGGAAAATGTGATTAAAAAACAATTTCTAATTTTGCAAAGTGAAGAGGATTAGGAGAAAGTCTGTTTGCCTCTGTTCTTTTCCTCCCTCCTCCCCAGTCCTCTGCAATAGTTTTAAACTATTTATAGAACATCCCCTTTAGGATTAGAGAAATGTGGCGAGTCTCTAATCTCTTCATCTTTTTTTCTTGCTATCTGTTTACCCAGTCATATATTTACAGTCTAAATTTACATTTCATTTCCATTTGTAGGAGATATTAATGTACTTTTATATTACTTCCAGAACACAGTGTGTAGTGATAAACTCTATTGAAATAAACCAAATCACAAGGCGTTTTGGGGGCTGGAGGTTGACATTTCTGTCTTCCTAAGACAGGACCTGGGTGAACAAGTTATTATTACTCTTCCACCCAAGCCCGAGATAGGGGCAGTCTAGCTAACTGAGCAACTAGACTTGCGGGGTTGATGGGCTCATGTCTAAATAACTATCTACTGAGCATTGCTCCTTGGGATTAATTTGGATTTCTTTTTTAATCTAGTTCCAAAATGTCATCTTCCCATCTCTTTTGCTCTTAGGCTTTCTCTGACAGGCAAAGCTTAAGGTAAATCTTGTGGATGTTTTTTGAATCTCCACCAATATTTCATCTCTGTACACATCACAAATAAAAGAACCGAAAGAAGAATGACTATAACACCTTTGGGAGAAAGTTTATAACAGTTCTCTGGGAGAGATGAGATTAATAAATAAAAATAGAATGGCATGTGCTTTTCCTGATGATCATTTCTAACATCTGGAGGACCCTAAATATCCAACCCACTCTGGAAACATAGCAGCTGACCCACCTGCTCTTTAGACTCTAGTTAAAACTGACACACGGGTCAGCCTGGGCATGCTTTTCAAAATCTTACGCTGTTTCAGACATAAAGTACTCTAGGGAGGTCACCTGAAGCTAACATAATACTCACTAGGGCACCCTGCTTCTAATTTTTTGAATATGAATAATAATTTGACCATGAAAGTAGAAGGTTTACTTTGAAGTACACAGTGAGTAGTTGTTATCGCTTGGGAATTGTAAGGAAAAGTTAAACCCCAGACAATTTTACAGAATGAACTTCCATTGTAGTAAACAGACTCCCTCGTGAGCAAAATTTGAGCTACATTCAAGTTACTGGTAATTGGAATAGGTTTGTTTTGAGAATGGTGGGCAGTGCTCAAGGTGTCTTTCCGGGTATTGCCAGACAGAAAGAAGGCCTGTCCTTGCATTTGGGTTGGGGAATCCTCTTACACTCCCAAGCTTAGTTGCTACTTCTCCACTGAGGGGCATAGAAATGAGTGGGTATTAAAAGGGGCTTCTGTGCTGCAGAGCTTAGCGAGGGAAAGGGTAGAAATGTCTCAACCAGAAACACAATGGGTAACAGTGCCATGGGGCATGTTTTCAGAAGTTCATGATCTTTCTATTTTGAATGTTTGCTTTTAATCTGACCCTTTCCTAAATGTCAGCTTGTTATCAATGTCAGCCCCAGAAAATCTTACATGGCTTTTTCCAGCTAATTTGGCTCCAAGACTGTGAGTGTTATGGGGATTAGGCAATATTTTTTCCTAATTGATCTGACGCGGAGGCCTCAGGAAGATAAGGTAGATGGTGGTTCAGTTGCTTACCTCAGTAGGCTATGTGTCACTGTCTCCTTTTGGATCAGGTTGCATTGTACAGCCCCTGTGTCACTGTGTCTTTTAGTCTAATCTGTCCTATCTACCCCCTCTTTTTTTCTAAATGCTTCCCTCACATGTGAAAACTTCTACGCAGATTCTTTTTGTCAGACGCACATCTCCAAGAATAACAAACAGAAACTTCATGTTTCCAAGTGCTTAAAGGTGTTGAAGAAGCAGCCGTGAAGAGCCTCTAGTCAGAGGCTGCCCTCATTATCGTTCTCACCAGAAAGACCCACGGCACCAAGACCCTACCGATGCTAACAATGGCATGAGTAATTCAGTGATCTCACATGGAGTTTCTAAGAGCGGTGGCTTACGCTTAGAAACAAGTGATCTTGTTTAACACATACCTGGTGTAATACTCAGCGTCGTTCCTTTTCCGAATATCAGCTTATCACCAGTTCCCGTATTACACAATGATACGAGACTCTACAAAAACCCAGCTGCCCAACTCCTCTTGCTATCTAACGAAATGCGCATATAAAACCATCTCTTCATAATGTGGGTCTGGTGGTAGGGTTCATGGGCCACCCGGAGCCCTCCTTTTTCCTTGCACAACTATCACTTCTCTGGAAATGTGATGACATCCCCCCCAGCATGCCTGTTTTGGTGAAGCAGAAGTCAGAATTACCTCCCCTTTTTACTGAGGAAGAAAATAGAGGCTCAGAGCAATTTTTCTTAGTCCCATGGAAAAAAATCTCATCAATTATAATAACAAATTAGGCTTTCTAACAGTCTGACTCCTCAGTTCAATGCTCTACTAGCACACCATTCTCATCCATTAGATAAAATAGCACCTGAGGGGAAACAGCAGTGTCCTGCATGAGGTAGGTACACATCAGCTGTGGTTTGAATTGGAGTCCGTCAATGGGCTGCTGTGGTTTGGACTCCGGTTACAAAACAGAATGGAAAATTTAGGAATCAGTCTTCAGAGAGAAATGTGGAAGCATTAGTTACTCATACTTACGTGGGTTTACTGTCAGTTTCGTTCCCTTTCCAAAGGAGAGTTTTTCAGATCCACCCTGAGTTACACCTCCACACACTGCTTTACAAATACTACCAAGGCCTTCCCAGCAGGCACTGGGAGCCACAGCTCCTGCCCGCCCAGTGGAGGAGCCCTAAGCCCCACATCGTGTTGTGTGATGATACAATTGCATGGTTATTCCTGAAGAGAGGAACTATGGAAAAATGTAATCAGTCATTACCCAATGGCCAGTTGTTAATTAATTAACCAACCTAGCTGTTTGGCAGTTGCAGTTAATTTGAAATAGCTCAGCCTTTGGGGTCAGGGCAAGTACCTTAACTTGCTAGACCTCAGTTTCCCCATCTGTCAAGTGGAAAGAGTGATAACTGCTCAGTGATGTTGCTTTAAGGATCAGGATGAGAGTGCATTTCTTTAGGAATTATTTTCCCAACTTAAGAGACCGAATCATTGGTGACCCCCCCCCCCCCCCCACCGGCCAACAAAAATCCCTCCACTAATAAACATTTAACTCTGGAATTCTAGGGCCAGGAATTAAATTCCAGGTCTTCTTTCTTTCTGCATCCATTTGAGAAAAGTTACTCAACCTCCCTGTGCTTCTATACAAACATCAAAAGTTTTCTTCTCTACAATGGATAACAACTGCACCCAACCCTCAGAGCTAGAACAAGGGTGGACTGGGATAATGGGTAGAAAGCAGGCAGCACATTGCCTAGTATGGAATAAGCAATCCATAAATCATTATTTTCCTCCCAGGAACCCAAACACACTGTCCACATTCTTTTTTCACAATGACCTAAAAATCTATAAGGCCCTGGGTACTTCTCTTCCTTTAACTGATATACCAGGAGGGATCTGAGGGTCACAGAAGAGCCTGGAAGCAGTCTGAGGAGAGGGGGTACGTGATTTTGTGGGAATTTAGTGAAAACTGCAGTCAGCGGCATGGGTGCACCTTCATGGCTGGACCGTTTCAGTGGAGAGGCCACCTTCAGCCAGGCAGAACTTGAATATCAGCAGAGATGGGCCAAGATGCCGTGTCTCCATTAGTTGGGATAAAAAGGATCTCAGATCACATTCAAGAAAAGGGTTCAGTGCGCTTGTCCACTTACCAAGATTCACTATGAGCTGAGTTCCTTTCCCAAATGTGATCTTAGAACCACCGGCTGGTTGAACACTATGCTGAGGGGCTTTGCAAAAACCTATGGCATCAACTTAATGAACCAAGCTCTTCAGAGCTTCCCCCAAATTAAAATTTTTCTTCAACCTCCAAACTCTGAAGACAAGATAAGTGATGGTATCTTTCTTTCTGGTAATCCAGAGTTTTCAGGGCTGAGAGGCATGTCCAAGAGATGTGATTGTCACTTTAAGATGCCAGCAGGCTCAGCAAGCCAATTCTGTATACATATTCTGTATATGGTCCACAGCAATTGCACAGCTGATGCAATCTATCATAGAATAAGAACTCCTACTGGGAAAGAAATTAGCTCTGCACAATTTATAGGTAGTGTTTGTTGGTCATAGCCATTGTCCGAAGACAAGACCAGCATTGTCATTTCGGCTTTTACCATCCCTGCCTCAGTTTGCAGATGGCTGTCCCTTTTCTCCAACATCGAGTTCTGCCATTGTCCCCACTTCCGCTCGATTGTTCTCCCTGACAGGCCTGCAATAATTTGTACCTCCTTTTAGAACTCTAGGGTTCTGTTCTGAGCTCATTAAGTTTTAGATAGAGAATGTTTGGGGTGCAGATGAACCTGCCATGGCCAAGGATCCTGATGTTTTCTCCGCTTTGGGTCTGGCCTTGTCAGAGCTACGTGTGGTTTTGGCTTTACCTAAGACTCGACTCAGATGTGTGACCCTGAGCGAGTTCATAAGCCTCTCTGAATTTTACTGCCTTTATTTGCAAAATTAAATTGGTGAGTTAGGTGATCTTTAAAGACTTTATGAGCTATTAGTCTTTGATTTGATTCTCTGAATCTAATTTATCTAAAAATGCTGTGCGAATGTTTTTTTTCCCAGGGTGCCTACTCCTCCCCATTTCCTAAATAGAGTACAACAAGCACACAAAAGAAAAGTAGGACTCTACTTATCACGTAAGGAAAGAGAGTTTTCCAAGCCTACCCAGCTACCTTCACGTTTGATCCTTTTAGAAGTTTGAAGCCAGAATTTTGGAATGAAATCCTCAGGGTGAGGTGTTCTTTCTTTGGAGCTTCCAGATAATTAAAAACCCGAACCAAATAAACCGACACCTTTGGTTTAAAGCTAGTACTTACTAAATTTCACTCTCACTTGAGTCCCGGTTCCAAATGTAAATTTCTTATTTCCTTCCTTCCCACAGAGGCTGACGCCTTTACATAAACTACAGACTCTGGCTTGCCCATAGGAAAGCGGTTTGATCTTTTCCCACAAGATAAAGGAATTCATCATCTAGCCAAGAGTTTCTGCTCCCGGATGGCCAGGTGTCAGATATGGAAGGGGTTCTGCTTATATGACGTTGGAATGGAGGTACTCACTCAGGCTTACGATTAACTGAGTCCCCTTCCCGAAGATGAGTTTCTCAGCACTCTTCACACAGTGCCTCGGCCCTTTACTAAAAGTCCCTCTCAGAGCTGAGCAGTGACTTCCTCTGCTCAGACCACACACAGCCTGTTTCTAGAGTGATTAACGGCACAATAGGGGCCTGCTTTGTGAGCAAGGTCATTTAGGGTGCCCCTCTCTACTAACGCAGCCTAGGACTCAGGATATGAGGACAGAGAACCAACCATGTCAGGGTGGCCCAAAGCTCTTCTCTGGCTTCACAGGCAGCTGAGACCC
The DNA here is from genome assembly GCA_007922815.1 of Macrotus californicus. NCBI lineage: Eukaryota > Metazoa > Chordata > Mammalia > Chiroptera > Phyllostomidae > Macrotus > Macrotus californicus. The sequence goes on from VMDR010000983.1 coordinate 124,937, forward strand.
CCAGACCCTGAACACCTGCAGGCTGCTTCTTGCTGCCCACCCCATCGTGCAGATCTATAACGACATAATGCCTGGTGGTACACCGCTGGTTCTGGCCTGCAGGAGGGAAGGCCACCCCGTGGGCATCAAGCATGCAAGTGACGCCAGGTGCCTCCTTTTCGTTAATGGAAAGACAAAAAATGCCACTTCCCTATGTGGACTGCTGGGAACCTGATTTCAGAAATGTATGATTCTTGAAAAGCTTTCTCCTGGGCTTTATGGATCAGCTCAAGAAAACTTAATATTGGGAAGATAAACCTGCCCACACAATAATGAAGTACATGCTGAAGCCAATCACAAAGTAACATTTTTGATTACCTGGTGTTTTAGATTATCCATGCACTGTGCACATCTTGTTCCCCTGAAGCCAAGCTTCTGACTCAGGGCCACAGTTAACTGTGCCTGGGTCTCAGAGGTAAACCTGTTCTCGTGCACCCAGTCTCTGGCCCACCGACAGACCCCTCTTCCATTAGGGCAATGACCATGTCTCCTCAGAAACTGTCCAGAGGATCCCTGGGAAAAATTACAGGCCTTTAATAAATATTTGTCAAATTGAGTGCATGAAACATTCATCTGTATTCCTATTCCGTGAGGAACACTTGAATATCTCTGTGACAATGTTCAGATGGAAAAAAATGAATTCCTCCAGGTATGACTTGCTGAATTTCTTGGTTCCTCTAGTCCAGGCTCCAAATGCCAGTTTTGTGTTAACCCTGTTCCCACAGGGGTGAGCACCTTTACAAAAACCAGACGCGTCAGCATGGCTGAAAGGGATGTGGTACTGACTTCGTTCTCCTTCCTCACTAGGCTGAGATACCTCTCTGTCCCCCACAGGTGCCCATCTTCCCTGAGAAAGGTCTGCCCTTTCCCCTTTCAGAGCAGAAATAGGATGGGAGCAGAAAAGATTTCAAGATAAAGATGATAAATAAGATATTAAATGTTATCACACTATGCAGAGCCTTCTTCTTCTTCCTTTTTCTTTTTTTTGGCCAAATTGTTGTTTTTACCAAAGGCTGTTTTCAGCACATTCTCTCTCCCAGGTGCAATAATAACTGGATTCCAAGTTGGCATCTGGGCTTGAACCTCCAGGCTCTGATGACTCACACATATTGAATCAAGAAATTATGCTAACCCCCAGTGAAGAAGCATATTTTGCTTTTCCGCTTTGCTGGGCAATGAGGAGTTCAAGCAACACGCACAGGGAAATATAAACTAATAACTCTCTCGGATCGTATCTTTAGCTTTATACATTAGCATCCTAGAATGCACAACGTTAAAGGGAACTTTGCAACTGTGTAGGCCCATGCCCTCATTTTGAAGATGAGGAAGCTGAAGCCCTGAGGGAGGGGTAAATTTGCTCCAGGTCATGTAGGTAGGTAGAGGCAGACCTGGGGCTAGAACTCAGGATACCTGAGTCCCAGTCTTGTTCTCTGCTGCTTCCTTCATGTGACTCAGGGCAACAAAGACCTTGCCTGGGTAGTCCCCAGTCTTACAGGGTCTGTTGAGCAACCCAAGTATGATTATCCCTGTTAAACAGAGGGTACGCCATTCCAGGGAGGTGTTTGGTGTTGGCGCACAGTTTATGGTTTTAGAGAGACATACAGAGCATCTTAATTAATTTCTAACATTTTGTTTCTTAGGCTGCAGCCAACAGCAATTGATAGTGGGGGAAATGACTCACAAGATCCCCAAAAAGACAAGGGAAAGGTATTTAAACATGTGCCCTTTACCAAAAGGATAATCCAACAGAGTTGGCTCTGATTCTTCTTTCTCTGTGGGACTCATTACAGGGGTGACATCTAGAGCAGGGATGGCAAATGCCAGATGCTACTCCCGTTCCCATGGCAGATATTGCTAATAGACATGTCATTCTTTACCTCTGAGTCTAGAGGTGGCCTCACAGTCCTTCTTAACAGTGGGCTCCAGGGAGCCACAACCAATGGCTAGCCCTTGGTAATTGAGATATAACCTGTTTGTCCTCCCTGCCCTGACGGATAATTGGAGAGAAAACCCTACAGAAGGCTTGATAAATCTGGTTGGCAAAAGTCAGGCCAAGCCCCACACTGCCCAATCATGGAAGGTATCACTGACCTGGTTGGACCACAGGTGCTCCAGAGGTGGCGACAGCAATGCCATGGAGTATCCTGTCTTCTTCACAGCTTTTTGTCAAACGCTGGCTCTGGAGAGCAGACATTGGGCAGCAAACCATGGTAGGGTTCCTTATTCTCCTTCTTGCCCATAGGACCTTCAGCAAGGTCTTTCCCCAAAACAGAGGTCCTGGGGATTGAGTACGACTGCTGGATCTCGATCCCTGCCCGGCATGCTTCCTGTTATCCATTAGCCCAGGTCTGTGCTGGGGTCTTGGAAAGAAATGTGGCACAGGAAAAACGGACGTAAAAACCCTTTCTCTAGACCCCTCATTCCCAGGACTGCACATTCAGATGTTTTTAAGCTTTTCCTTCGCAATCACGCTTCTGTTCTTTCACGAAAAAGAGATGCACTTGTCCATATCCATCCAAAGAAATTTCCCTATGTCCTTTGTTATTGCATTAAGCATTTTGTTCACAGGAAAATGTCCATCTATCCTTTTAGGGTGCTGACTCATGTTCTCAAAGACAGTCCTCTTTCAGTGACTGGGGAGAATGAGCCCTTTTCGCTGACTGAGAAGCAGCTGCCAGGTTCAGGGTTGAAAGGGGACTGGGAACAGAAGCAGCAGCTTTATTTGACTTAAGTTGTGAACAAAGAATATTTTCCTTCCCTGACCTATTTTCTGTCAACATCCAGTATGACTTACTTATGGAGATGGGCTAATTAGAGCAGTAGAGGGCGCTGCAAGGTCAAAAACAAATCTGCCCACCTCAGGGGAAAGTGGGAGAAAGTCCCTTTTGTGAGTGATAGTAGTGATCAAGATTCAAACTGTGGGACAAGAGTGGCCTTGTTTACAAAACCCCTCGGACCCCTCCAGGCTCAAGAGCACCCTTTTGAGTGGTGGTTTTTGGCTACTGGAAGGCAGTCCAGGGCACTGTCTGCCTTGGGGAGCTGCTCAGGCTGCAGATTTTGGTAGCTTTTAGGGAGATGGGGTAGAGAAATTCAAGGGCAATAAGTCTGTCATAGGTCATTCAGTCTTGACAGTCATTTTTATCCTGAAACTTCGGGGCCACTTGGTTGTGCACCGTGGTCTTGCGAAAAAGCCTGTACAACTTTTTGGAAGACCTAGGACAGTGGGCTAGCAGGCACACTTCTCTGGCCCCCAGCACCCTTAGGGGTTTGGAAGGAGCACAGCTGGCTCAGGTCTGGGGGGAGTGCAGAGCGGGGTGACATGCTTGCAGCACTGACAGCGAACGAAAGATGTGATGCACTTTCTTTTCTGCAACCGATCAGCATGTCTTTTGCCAGATCTCACAACTCGGTTTTTCAGATTCACTCAGCATCTTTTCTCTGAACATCTCTGATGAGAATAAATCCCTCAGAAGTGATCTTCATCAGTCTATTTAATACAAAACAATAGCAACAGCAATGCCTAACATTTCTAGGTCATCTGCTGGGTGTATTGCTGTAATTATTATCTCCATCTTACCAAAAGTCAACGATGGAGCTGATGTGCACACAGGCAGCTTAGCTCCAGAACCCACCATTTTTTCAAGTTAAATAATTGTATCTTTAATGCTTCCAGCTTTTTTGGGAAATAACTGACATGGAACGATGTAGAAGTTTAATGTGTTCCATGTGTTGACTTGATGCACTTACATATCACAAAATGATTACCACCAGAGCACTAGCTGGCACCTCATCATATCACATGATCACCATTTTCTTTTTTGTGGTGGGAACATTTAAGAGCTCTCTTAGCAACTTTCAAGTATAACTGGAGGTTTGTACCCTTTGACCCAACTCTCCTCACTCCCCCCACATCCCCACCCCCAGTCTCTGGCATCCACTAATCTACTCTCCGTTTCCATGACAGAGACTCACTCTTAGCCGTGATTCTGAGAGCTGCCTTTCCTGAAGGGATGCCTTTCAAGGTGTGTTGGAAGAACATTGTGGTGGGGAGAGTCATGCTTCTGCCACCTCGAGGAGGTCTGAGTCCGAACTTGCATGCGGAACATTAGGGGGCGGTGTGTCCCTCTTTGTGAGGCTGTCTGGAGGCCTGTCTTTGTTCTCAGGTGCAGTCAGATGTAATTGAGGTGGGGCAGTCAGAAGAGGAACAGCAGTTTAATTTGAAAATTGTTACCACCCAGATGAGGAGGGACCCCTTGGCTTTCTTATAAATATCAAGTTTGGGCAACACATTTAGAACAGGGACAGTCACCAAGAGCCTGGGTGTGGACTGGCAGGGGCCATGGATGTCAGAGACCTGAAAGGGCTGAAGTGGCCTTCTGTCAGCAGAAGTCTGGGTCCCTGTGGAGGGGCCCTGCCTGCAGGGGGCAGTGCAGGCCTGGACAGCAGCTGCTCCTGGAACAGCCCTTCTGGGGCGAGGGTGGGGGGGGTGGCGTTTGCTTGTAGGGGGGCTTCCAACTGCCTGGCGCTCACTTTTGGTATTCTCCACGCCTCATGTCAAATACAAGATGCCCCGTGAAATTTGAATTTCAGATAAATAGTGACTACTTTTTTAAAATATAAATATGTTCCAAATATAACTAATTTTTATGTTCACTTGAAATGCAAACGTAACTTGATGTCTTGTATTTTTTATTTGCTAAATAAAACCTTCTGGCAACCTTCTCCACACCAACAGTGAGTTTTTAGGTGAACAAAGTGGCATTCTTTTGTTCCACAGATAGATTTGACGGCCAATTATGGGGCAGACACAATCCGAAGGGCCGGGGATGATATATCAGTTGAAGGATAACCATGTTTTTGCCCTCCTGGAGCTGACATTATGGTGTGTGTGTTGGGAGCGGGGGGTGTTGAGATGGGAGAAACAAATAACAAATGTGTATAAATCCAATGATTTCAAATAGGGACTCGAGAGAAAATAAGACAGAGATGTAATTGAGGGTGACTTGGTGTGGGGGGGAGGTGTGACTAATTTACTTGGAGTGACCTGAGACAGCCTTTTTGAGCTGAGATTTGTGAAAAACTCAGACCAGAGTTTCAGGCAGCTAGAAGAGTGAGGCGGATAAAGGACCAGAAGGAAGCACAGCAGCTGAGGGGAGTAAGAGAGGGAGGCGAGGAGGCTGGACAGGGGACAGGGGGCAGACCGTCTGCAGGGTGTGACAGGCCCAGGAAAGGAGGCCCAGCGGGCGCCCTCTGATTTACCCTTCGTGACGTCCCGGAAAAGAGATTGTCTGGAGACAGAAGCAGAAGCGAGGGGACCAGTCAGTGGTCCTGAGGGATGACGGCGTTTGGGAGGTGAGGGATGTGGGTGGACTGGAGAGATATTCAGGGTGGAACTGACAGGGCTTATGGATGAGTTGGGGGAAAGAGAACCGAAGCGACGGCTACAAGTGCTCCTGGAACAGCCCTAGGTTTGGAGCAATGAGTTAGTCAGTCTTCTGTTTTGCAGGGCCGTGCCTCCACTGTGGTGGTGTCTTGACTTATGCAGCAAAGAACATTTGTGTGGCACGTGGCTGGGGAGCTGGCACAGGGACTCCAGCCCCCCAGGCCAGCCCCCTTGGCGCCACAGGGCTCTGCCTCAGCACCTCAGGGCAGTTTGCCCACCAGGGAGCTCTGCTGCAGGGGGCAGTTTTTCAGCTGGAGCCAAGTGGGCTGCCAGGGGCCTAACCAGAGAAGTGCAGGGAGCCCTCTCAGGGTCAGGGCACTGAAGAAACGGAAAGAAAAGATTTCTAGAATTCATGGCTGGAACAGATTTTAGAATCCCTCCTATCCGATCCTCTTACCTCTGTCTTTACACAGGGGAGTGAAGGGCTTGCCCAAGGAGCTCATTCGTCTGCCCCACTTACGGAGCACAAGTGTGCGCGCTGTACTGGGTGCTGTGGTCGGAGTGCGACCATGGACTGGTGCCCCAGCCTGTGACCCCAGGATATGAAAATGAGTGAAGGCCGCTTTTATAGCACCCTGATATCTGAGCATGTGATTGTTGGGCTTGCAGTTTCTATTCCTGTCTTCTTTTAACAAGTAGTTTATTTTCATTGTGCTTTTACCAAAGTACTAGTTCCAGGTAGATTGAGACCAAAATAATAATAACAACAATGTTTTCTTGGTTGGAACCCTTTGCTGCCGAGGAATTCAGTCACGTGACTGTCAGGGCTGCTTGACTTCTCTTATTCCCCTGCCCCCTCCCTCCCGTCAGAAGTCCTGAGATGGTCTCTGAGGTTTCAGGACCCCAGTTTTACTCTATATCCTCTGCTTTGATATGAGAAGAAGATGATCTGTATTGTGGGCTTTAGCCTTTTGCTTTTTTGGAAGTACATTCATTTGTGGATGTTCCTCTCCTTCTCCATCCTGTTTCGCTTTCTTTGACCTTCAAAGACTTGGAGTCTTTCTCTCTCACGTGAGTTTTCCAGTTATTCTCTGCCTTTGACCTTTATCTTGGTGTCCTTCTCCTGCCTTTGCCCATTGAGTTCTCTCGGGGTGGGCTTGTGCTGGACCCAGGGGCTGGGGGTGCAGGACTTAACTCTTTCCTTATTTCTTCTCTTCACAGACAAGGGCACGCTGTGTGAAACAGTGACCCAGAGTTCCCCAGACAAGATCGTGGGAAGTGGCAGTGAGGTGACACTGCCCTGTACTTATGACTCCAAATACTTAGATCCAGGTTTATACTGGTACCGCATAAGGCCAAATTTTTCCTTTCAGTTTATCCTTTACAGGGATAACACTAGGGCCCTTGATGCGGATTTTGCTCAGGGTTGGTTTTCTGTGCAGCGCCGTCAGACCCACAAAACCTTCAACTTGGTGATCTCCTCAGTGAAGCCTGGAGATGGAGCCACTTACTACTATGCCATAAGTCCCCACAGTGATGCAAGTGCCCTGGAAGTATGCACACAAATCTCTGGGAGCCGCCTGGCAGAGTGGCCTCTCAGAGCAGCTCATGTCCCTGGACATGGCAGCCTTCTTCCTGGTGATGCTGTGTTCCACCTGGCTTTCTGAGGTGCCCTCACATGTCTGCTGAACAATAAAATGCTTGTCCTATCCAGGAGAGCACACTGGCTTCAGATGGAGCAGAGCATCTCCCCGTTCCTGTCTCGGTGTCCCCTTGCTGCCCGGGGGTCTGCGGCAGGGAAGGAGAGCTGCATGTCTGAGGGAAGAGTGGGCTCCACAAGCTTGTGCCGTGTGTGCCATGTGTGCCGTTAGGATATCAGGATGCGGCAGATGAAGGGCCAATCTAGGGGAGCCCATCAGGAGTGTCTTTATTTTAGTCTCCATTATTTACCCATTTTTGTGAACTGCTCTGTTTTCTTTTTAAGAATCAAATTGAACACAAAGTTATCTATTTAAACACATTTTCCCCATTTTACCTTTTTTTGTGTGTCTTCCTGTGCAGCCACCTTATTTCTTCTGGATGCCCTTTGACACCTCCATGTCACTTCCTTCATGTGGAGAACATTTTTCTTTCCCTGAAGGGCATTGAGATATACCCGGAAAGCTACCTGTGAATCCCAGAATCCCAGCTTCAATGTCCCTGAGTTTGGAGCTCAGTGGTGTCTCTAGGGGAGAAAACTACCCCCTGGGGGGAAACAACTACTCGATGTCAAAACAGATGCACCCTCAGCCCGGGAATCAGATCCCCTTCCCCTCCCTCCATTGAATTCCCTGCCCTAAGACAAATATTAGAGTTATATGTAATCTTAGAAATAGTAACGTGTCAGACATTATTTTGTGGGAAACACACTGGAGCCCAGATAGATGAAGGACATTCCCAAGGTCGGATAGCTAGTTAATGACAGAGCCAAGGTGCTGCGCCACATTTCCAGGGCTTTGTCTTGCTGCTGCAGCCTAGGAGGCTGTATCAGTAGGTGCTTTGGGCAACAGTTCATCTGGGCTTTAAAACAGACTGATGAAGAGCAGTCACTAGAGAGAGGGAGGAAAAGAACAGGGGGAGGGAGCCAAAGGCCTGGGGCAAATGACTTAGCCCCAGGGGGCTTCTGTTCTGCAGCAACAGTCTCCTGAAGACTCCCTCAGGGCTGTCGAGATGAAGCTTATGAAAGCTCAGGAAAACTGTAATTCACAATGTGATGGCCCCCAGACCTGAAGGCAGCCACAGTGCCCTTTGGCTCCTGCCCTCAATCTTTTCTGAAGGGTACTCCTGGAGGGAGAAATTCATGGTCCTGAGATGTGACAGGATGCCTTTTTTCTGATGATCAAAGTGAGCCAGCGGGTGGCTCATTTATATAAATAAAGGACAATCCTACACTTAGCCAATCTGGCCTAGCTGAATTCAGATCAACCCCTTGTGCTTGTTTGGGGCATGAGGTGTGCCACTGTGGAGGGACTTGGGTGGCACTCTTGATAACTTGGTTCTGCTCCCAGTAATGCCCCTGCCTCACTGGATGATTTTGGATGAGGTGTGTGCCTTTTTGGAGGGGCGTATTTTTTTCCCACTTGAAAAATGAGAATGTGATATTTTGTTTTTAGTAACTTCAGAGAAACAGTTTACTGTGACTCAAGGAAACAGATATGAATGTTTTGAAAACAAGCATCCTTTACACATAAAAGATGAGGTTGTATGGAATTCTTTCTTGGTTTTTCCCTGAATGGACCTGGTTTACTCACCTAGATTGTTTTGAAAACAAGCATTCTTTACTCAGAGGGCTATTGCCTCCTTTCTTTGATTTGGGCTGTGAGGACATGATGTGGGAGTTTGCAACGGCAATGGCAGTGGAGTTGTTTGTGAGGGCTGCTCTTTCGCTTGTAACCTCATAAGCCTCCACTTGACACCCACATGGGTGCTGAGGAAACCACAGCACTGGGTTGCTAGGGCTCTGCTACCTGCGTGGGTGCGCCTGGAAACAGCTGTGGCCTTGCTGAGGCGGGAGTAGCAGAGCTCAGGGGCCACGGTGGGGACACTGCTGTTGTTACTTGCTGCAGCAGAGGCAGCAACAGCAGGAAACCCACGGCTGGGTCCCAGAGTCAGAGGCCTGACGGCTGGAGGCTCAGGAAGCTGGGGTGCGACCTAGAAGCTCGGTCTGACTAACAGTGAATTCACAGCTCCCACTTTCCCCCTGCAGTGGTCGCAATAGGTAAAGCCAGAGGTGAGGCGCACACAGTGCACTTGAATAAATGCAGCAGAGGAAGTGTCAGAGGAAAATGGCAGGAAAACAGTGACACCAAGGGCCCAGGTGAGAGGCAGTGTCCAGTGGCCTCCAACTCTCCACGCAGAGACAGGAGGGCGAGAGACAGTAAAGACACTGCTTTTTACAGGGGAAGTCTAGGGCTCTCATTCCTTTCCTTCCCTCCAAAAGAACCCGCACAGTGAGTCGCTTGAAAAGCCAGGCTCCTGTCGTGTTCATCTTTGCACCCTCAGCACCTTGCCTGGAATTTGAAGAGATTCAACTCATGTTTGTTAAATCAATTAATAGAAAGATGTGCGCTTCCTCTGTCTTTTACTCTGATCTCTGTGAACGGCTTGGAGAATATTTAGATGAGATTTTAAAACTCCATTGCCTACAGGGAGAGTGTTAGGAAATCCAATGTCATTTTGTTTGTAAAGTAGTAGAAAGAGCGGAAAGTGCTTTTGTGGATGTGATGCCTGTTTGGGGCCAATCTAGTGCTGGGTTTTGAGCAGAGCCTTTCATGTTTAGGTGAAGGACACCTGCTCTCCTTCCCCCAGGGTCTGTTTCCTCTTGCAGAACAGAGCTGGGAACCTGTTGGCTCCTACTTTTTATTTCTGAAGGCAAAGCAAAAGGAACAAGACACCATTTTCAAAGTGCATCAGTTGTAGAAATAAAAAACGAGCCCTCTGCCTCTTTGTATCTCTAGATCCATTTATAAAGCAGCATATAAAGCACGTAGGGCCACCAATCCCCACCCCCAGGACTTTGTCTTTCCACCAGGCTGGAGGACGAGCTGGGATTGTTGCCTTCAAAGAAAAACTAGTTTGGGTAGCAGCCATTTAAGCAAGGCTGGGATGGATTAACTTGAATCACTGAGAAGTCGGGAGCCTTAGAGAGAGCACTTCTGTAGGCTGTTGGTTTCATTCAGAGGGTGTAGCCTCCTCCTGCCAGTCAGCCTACAAGTGAAGGAAAGTTGTAAGAGTTGATGTAGAATCATAGACTGTCAATTCTGGAAGGAGTCGTCCTCTGGGGATGGCCAGTACTTGCTGTGGCTATACCACCACAGATATCACTAATCTCTTTTGGCACAGTGCCCTTCCACACGTGGCAACAGTTCCCCTGGTCACTCTCAGTGCATCAGCGTTGCCACAAGTCATGACCCCCACTTGCTCTCCCCCAGTCATTCTTAACTCCTTTGTTCTACAGATGCAAAGACCCAGGCCCAGAGAGGTGAAACAACCTGGTTAAGGCAACATAAGTGAGCTAGTGACAGAGTCAGGACTGAAAACCAGGTCTTCTGACTCCTGGTACAGTGCTCTTTTTTATACAGCCACATGGTCTGTGTCCTTGGGCCTGCTGGTGAAACAGTCACCTATCTGGGACTGACTGGGTGTGCGTGCAGGCTGGGGTGGGTCAGTCCAACACTTCAAGTCTAGGGCTGTTCCTAGATCAGGCACGGGGACTAAGGAGTATTTGGGTGTGTTGGGGAAGGAGCTTCACAGGCAAACTTAGACCCCAGTTTGAATTTCATATCTAAGTTCACCTGAAGAGGGAATGTAAGTAACGTCTGGCAAATAATGTCTCAGCCTTGACTTTGTGTGCATCCTGAGTAGCTAATAGTGGGCTCTTCATGACTAATGGAGGTATAGGCTCACCCCAATGACAGGCTAATCTATACATCAGAGTCCTATGATTAAGGATTGGGAGCCGGCATCCCCTTTGTCTGGGCTAAAACAGATTCGGCTCCCCCTCAGTATGCTTTAGGTAAACTTTACTGATAGCTTTGCAAATAGCCCGTGGCCCCTTGGAGGCTGAGTATTGAGAAAATCCCCTTCATTAATTTGAAATATGTGTCTTTGTGTTTTTCCTTTCCCAATGCTTAGTCTTTTACCGTTTCTTAACTTTTTTTTTCCATATGCAGCATAGTTTGGGTGGACATAGGCATAAGAAATAGTTAATTCTTACCTTAACAGAAAAATAACTTGGCAGTCAAGAGAAAATTGACAGCAACAGTCTTGATGAACAGGATTCGGAGCCCCAGAACCGTAAGGGACATCATGTTCACTTTCCTGGCATGAACTATGGTTGAAGAAGAGGGAACATAGTGGCTTCCTTGAGAGAATTAATTCCCTTCCAGGCACTGGGCCCACAGCACTGCCACCAGCCTGCCTGAGTCACCATTGTCCTCCCTGGTCTGCACGCCCAGCTTGGTGCCACACAGCCCTCAGTGCCCAAAGGCTGCTGCGGTTCACAGCCAGCCCGGCAAGCTTTGGAAACCCATGCTTGCCATCCAAGCTCTGCCCGGAGAGTCAGGGGGAACCAACTGGGCTCAAGTATGGTTTTTGTTTTCTTTTGAAATCTGATGAGTTTCGGCCTCATCAGACATTTGCTTTAACCCTCACTAGTGAAGCTGACCCTTGGATTTCGACTAACCATTGAGTTCATGGCAGCTGTCTGAAGTTTGCCGTATGGGTTCAGGCTCCGTTGGTTTTAGGTCACCTGAAACAAACAGAAGAAGTCAGACTTACACTGGCGACCGAGAGGTTCAAAGGATTTTAGGTTTTAAAATCGGGGAAGACTTTAAGTAAGTAAACTGAGGACCAGAGATAGGACTTGATTAAGGTCATATAGCCATTTGCACAGTGAACATACCTACTGTCCCGGGCTCTTTATTTATTTATCTTTATTACATCATGAGGCCAACATCCAGGCATGCCTCTAATTTGTAGGAAGAACTAAGATTCTTAACCTGTGCAAGGCTGGGCTGCCCCTTGTTTCGGCCTTCACACGAGATTAGACTGCACCTGGATTTCCACCCCCAGAGTCTAGCAGTAGGATAGTCATTAGTGTAAATGGAACAATTGTTAGTAAAGAAGAAGGATGGGGATCCAGTAACATGAGTTTTATCTTAGATTCCAGCTCCGGAGTGCAGAAAGTCCAGTTTCCAGCCAATGGCAGGCTATCACCGCTGGGCTTACGTCTTGTTTCCAGCATGCTGCCATATTGAGTCATTCGTTAAGAGTTTCCATCTCCAACTTCCTGTCCCCCAACATTTCTTCCCCACATTCTTGGCCCCAGTGAGGCCCAATATGACCTACCTGGAGAATTAGTTGTCTGTTCAGGCTCATGGGAGTACACAATTTCATTGTTGTGTTGAACTGAACATTTCACTGAATTAGAATCTCCATACTGGCCAAGCTTGACCGCGTTGTACTTCCCACTGGGAGAGACAACGATAGCCGGGTCATATTCTATTATTTTGTTGGATGACTGGAGACTTATATTTATATTCTTGGGGTAGAAATCCTTCACCAGACAAGCAACATTCGTCCCATTTCTCATGACGAAAACGGATGGCTTGGCAGGAGGCTGACTTTCTGCAGACATAATCAATGTATTTAATGAGATGATTATCTACAACGTGTTGAAGTTAAACAATAGTGTTTGCCTCAGTTTCCCTGGGGCCTAGCACTATAACCCAGACTTTCCTGAATCCTATTAGTGACCTGGGCTTGTCTGCACCTTCATGAGGATGGCAAGGGGAGCAGAAATGAAAGGCAGTCAGTTTGCTTTTGAGTTAGGATCTTCTAAGAGATATGGCTGGGAGTAGAGAAGGAAAATAACAACTACAAAAAGGTTTCTCGATCATCTGACTTTTACTTATTTACATTTTATTAATCAATCCTCTGGACAATCAAGGTCAGACTGAATACCTGTCTGTATCAGGTGGTTTATTTTAAATGCGTGAGCCCTTGGAGCGGGATCCGGGCAGGTGCTCATGCTTTGCAGTGTGTCAGTTAAAGAATCAAGGGTCTGAGAAGGACTACCTAACTGTTCAATCACTCTGAGGATGGTGGTATTGGGTCAGTTCAGGGCATCATCTCCAATTTGTGGACTGAAAGGGATCCACTGAGGTTAAGTGATACATCTCTCTGTCTTTAGATGGATACTTATTCTTTTGTTAAGCGTTTACCCTTCAGTTTCCTTTGAGTCTTTAATCAGTGAATAACAACTATCATTCTCAGGAAGTCCTTATACACATACAACCAGTTGAAATCCATTTTTCTTGTTTTATTCTAAGTGGAGTGGTGGAAAGTTGGTCCCAATAATTGGGTCTCCTCCCAATTTGGTCTTCTTTCCTGTCAAGCTCACCTTGATTTAATAGATCTGCTACTTGGTATGTGCGTTTTTTTCCACTTAAAACCAAAAGTCTTGAAGTTTTTAGGGTGGCAGTAATGATTCTTTCCCCTTGTGCCTTATTGAATTTCTGAATTGTGATATATTTTGTGTCTATGGAGACTCGAACTCTTAAGCTACCTTCAAATAACTGCTAAAGAAAGAGCCCTGAAAATGCCTGAAATCAGGAAAGACAATCAACCTGTGAATGGTGATCTGGACATATTTCCAACTGTACGCTTAACCACTTGTTTTCAATATTACTAGCTTGTGTGAATACGGCCCATACTTAGTATTCAAAACTTAGCTGAGTTTGGCTTCTTGGTATCAAATTAAAAATATGTTGAATTCCAGTGTACTTTTATTTACTATGGTCTACAATCAAGACATAAGATAAGGTATTGCTAAACAAAAAGTCTTGGTAATGAATGTGTATGTGGAATGATTTTTCTGGCGCTTTATTTTGAGACTGGATTTGGGTTTCAGCGGTGAAGCTCATGGAAGCAGCGCTGTAACCAAATCAATCAGCTGCGTCTGGTTGAGATGGAACAACTGGTTGTCAGGAAGGTCCTGCTCATCACTTTGTAAACGGACCACAGCTGGTCAGGGTTTTCAGGGAGAATCGGCTGTTCAGAGAAGCCCTTCATCATTGCCATCATAATTCTCTTTTTTTTTTCTCTCCTGGGAAGCTCAACTAAAAGACCAGATTCTATTCTAGTCACTCAGGGCAGGAAACTAGTTCCTAAGAAATCTAGTTTCTTATATTTTTGGCTTTAGCTCTAGACAAGAGGGGGATTGGGCACTTTTCAAATGGCTCTTCTGGAACTTGCTTCTAATCTATGTGAGAACAAAGCCACTGATAACAGGCACTGATAACCTTAGCACCAACGGCTTAGAAACCACCTGTTCTACTCATTCACCTCCCTTCAGAACTGCGACATTGCTCCCTCACTATTCTGACTTTGGTTTGATATGTATTCCGGTTGATTTTTAAGGGAGTTATGAGTTATAGAGAAAAGAAACTTGTCCATTGGAAAATAAAAAACAAAACAACTCTATCTCCTCGATTACTTAAGGGTATGAACCAATCCTAGCCAGATTTAGTTGGCTAATTAAGGCTTCTTGGGATTTAAAAATCTATATTCAAAGGCAGTTGTCAATAATCACTTTGGGCTGGAGAGGCCTGCTTTGAATAATCTGAACACTGTTATATATCTGCCAACACAGATGTCTGAAAAAGCTCATCCACTTATGATACTGAGCTCTGAATCTTGTAGTCCACATTTTAGATAGAGCACAGTGCATTGATTTGGTAAAACAGTTTTCTCATACTCTCTTTCTCAGTGTATATGTGTTCAAAACAATTGTTTGAGTAAAAGAAGTGTTTTATCCAATCCGTTCTCAGATACCATGGTAACCAAAGAAAAGGCTATCTGATCGAATTGAGCTTTTAAAAAAATGGAATGCATTTAATATAGTTGCCACATGTAACCTAGTCTATTTTTATGTTGGACTTAAACCAAAATTTGAAGTTGTATAAAATTTATACTATTGTGGTCCAAAATTTAAATGAAAGACTTAATTAATTGTTTATCTTTTGAGAATTTTCAGTCTTTTTGGTCTACAAATATAATTAGATTTCAACATGTGTTGCAAAGTGTTTTTTGTTTGGATAATTGTTAGTTTATTTTCAGACTTTCTTTTTTTATGAATACTAATCCAATGCTAAGGTTATGTTGCTGGTGAACAATACGAAAATAAGCGTCTGTCTTTCCTGAATGGTCTTCTTGAATATACAAACTTAGAAATCATCTAGGGTTTGGATTCACAGAGTCCTACTGGCTCCCTAAGAATGGCAGCGTCTATAACGAATGTCCCTTCTGATTCCAAGGCTCTCTGCCAACACGGGAGGTAATTGGAACACTAAAATGTCAGTTTGCTCTACCTCATGGCTCCCACCAGCTTAAACACCTCTCTCCTAAATCTCCCAAGCTGTGGGACATTTGTTTTGGGGCTATAATAAGCCAGGCACACTAGTCAGCTTAACCAAAAGGATGTGTAATTCCTGGAGAATTTGGGCCCAAGTGTATCTGCCACTGCCTCTCCCATACCCATATGCTCCAACTATTAGTATATTTTTTTCTAGAATTCTCTGTGCTTTCTGGGATGCCCTGAAGATTTCAGAAATAAGTGGGAGCTACAGTTTTAACATATTTTTTAAAAAAATTAAAAATAGTTATAGAGCTACTTCAGTGACTCAGCCTAATGCCTCCACTCTGGCTCACTCCACATCTCCTAGATATAATTTCTCAAGTAATGCAAACTAAATGCCAGCCCCACTCCCGAGACTCAATTAACCCCTAGAAATATACAGGAAAAAATCAACTCACTGGGCTCCACGAAGAGTTTGGTGCCAGCTCCAAAAAACATCTGTCGGGTGTACCAGGAGCACATTGAGATGCTGCCTCACAGGTAACAGCCTGGGGCTGGTCCTGGGGCCTGGGCTAGAACATCTGTGTCCTGCCTCCCCCCGCCCCCCGTCTGGATCCCAGCCAAGAGACCCCACAGCTCAGAGAACTACAAAGCTGCCCTCGATGAGCTCAGGGGGCCCAGTACTCAGAGTCTCAGTTCTCTTTGAAGCTAACAATAGTTTAACTGCTGGATAAGGATGTGAGCATGAAATTCCCAGCTGAGAAACACTGGGACAGGAAATGCTGAGACAGAGCATGAGAAGAGGGTGATAGGTGACTGACAGCTACCTTCAGGATGGAAAATTTAACTCCTGGTTTATTGGGAGACCTCTCTAAGAAGAACACAATAGCTTGGGAGTAGAGATGGGGTGCTGAGTGTTACATTTCTTGTAATGAATGTTAGGACGAGGAGGGTTTAGACACCAGTCTTGTTCTCATATTTCTGGCTCCCTTCTCTTGGGTCACAAATACTGCTTTTTGATTAGAAACCTAATTTCTCTTCCATCACTCAGACGGAGTCTCACAATAATACCAAATGTGCTTTCTAATTCCCTGAGCCCAGGGAAAGGCTTGTGAAGGACCTGATGGCTGAACAAGAAATTGGCTGTTGCCAGGGGAGCCCAGTGAGCGTGCTGTGTGTTATGAGTGCAGGTCAGAGGAGCCCGTGCTTGCTTTGGATTGCTTATTTTTGTTTTATAATTTCTCCTGACTCTGGATCCAGATACAAGCTTCAGGAGGATGTAGCAATCATGTGAAGATGAACTTAAAGACCCAATGGATTTCTCCCTCTCATCACCAAAAATCAAGAGTCTAGGGCTAGAGCCAAAGGGAGTAACAGTTGTATAGGGCCAGTATTTGCTGTCAAAACTTGAAGGATCGGGGGCTTGATTTGAAACTCTCACTCCCTCTACCTGAGCTTCACACCACCATACTACGCTCCAGCGCTGCTGGAAGGGAAGACCAGAGCGCTAGATGGAGTTTCATTGGAGAGTGTGGTAAGCATCCCGGCAGAGGGGCTGACCATCAGTTTCACCTCCACCCCCCTTCCCGAAGGCTCCCGAAGACCTGGCCTCAGAGATTTCATTCCACCTGGCAGGTCATTCTGAATTTCAAGTGGAAATGATTTAAAGGGAAAATGACACATAGTACTTTTTGCTCAGATGCAATTTGTCCAACATCAGTGAGACTGCAATCAGCTACAATGTAATTCTCTTCCTGTCCTTTTCACTCTAGTTTCTCTCCCTTCAAAGATAAGAAAACTCCCAAATCCCAGTATTTCCCTGGAAGCAATAGGCAACCAAGAACCCCTGTAAGTTTATATTACCCTCTGAGAGGCACAGACCCTGTTGACACTACCAATTGCTTTCGGGACTGTCAGCCTCGACACATTCTTTATTTTCTCTGAAATTAAAATAAAAAATAAAAATCTGACCATGTAAGGGATTACGCACTGGACTTGGCATGTTGTGAAACTTTTGAAAGACTGTTGTTTTCTGGACAGTCCCAGTGACTGACTATTGACAGCTACCCCAACTGCATGAATACGGCCTCTGGATTTCCAAACTCCAGAGCAGACGACTAGTGGGCAGTATGTTCAGGAAAACACCATTACCTCTCTATCATCTTGAAGTGGTGGCTGTGTTTCTATGTTGGTTGCGGGCTCCTGAACCCTGTGCAGAGTGCTCAGATCCAGGGCTAACAGGGGAGGTGAGCACGTAACTGCCTAACAGCAGACCCAGCCTAGTATGGGCCCTTGTAGATCATTTGGTTTGAGCCAGGCACGTTGATTTAATGAAAGTTCTCAGAAAAAAGAGACAAGGCAAGATTGGCTTTGTCATTTGAGGGAGAGAAAATGCTCCTGATCTAACTCTTTTAAGAATATTTTTCTAACTCTCCTCCTTACGCCACGGCCATGACTCCTTTTCCTCATAAATAGTGGAGAGATTCTCCTCATCCACGGCTTGCCTTTTTCCCAATCCCAGTCCCTGATCAGGGGGCCAGACTAAGGGCTTTCGTTAGGTAGTTCTAGAAGACTATGAAATAATCTGTAGAACACAGTTTCTAGTATACACAGAATATTTTCTTGAGAGAAATCTAATGAATTTGTCCTCCAACTTTACCCCAGCTCTTCACAGCAACAACAACAAACCTCAGTGGATTTCACGTCTGGAACCTCCTGACATCCCAAGAAGCACCATTCATTCAGGACTATGCCACAACTCCAAGGAGTGTGCAGACTGAAGAAAATGGGTAACTTACTTGTTTCCACGATGAGTTGAGTTCCCATTCCAAAGGTGAGTTTATCTGAAAGCACCACTTCAGGCATCATGACAAAAACCTTGCCCCCTGTCTAGTCCATCTGCTTGGAAGGAGGTGGGTGGGGCAGAACAAGTGTAGCTGGATACAAAAAACTGTGCAAGGGTGTCTGAGATCTAAGCACGACATTTTGGCAGCTTGTTTGATGTGTGCTGTCTTCTGAGTGCTAATATTTAGGGAAGTCCCTAAGTTTTCTGCTATTATCTATCTCCTTAACATGTCGTTTCTTACTTTCAGGTCTTGCTTCAGGACCATATTTTCACAGGGAGAAAGGAATTATTTTGGTTTTGATGAGAATTGCCAAATGGCTATTGTCAGGTGAAACAGAACTTTAAGGCTTATGTCAATCACAAAAATCTATGTCTCAGTTAGAGGTGGAAGGACATGCTGGCTGGAGCAAAAGCCATTGATGCAAAAGACCTGGAGTCTGTCCAAAGGATCATAATAATCACAGATGACTATCATTTGTGTGAGTACTTTATTACTTACAAACAGCTTGTGTTTACACTACCTCAACAAACGTTATTGTTGTAAACTGCATGAGGTAATATATTAGGTCCATCTTACAGATGAAGTCACTGCAGCTAAGAGTGGTTAAGATACTGAGTGGCTGAGCTGGGCCTCACTCTCAGGTCTCCAGAGTTCAGTTTCCATCATTGAAACAGAGTCACAGATAACAGGACTGAAAGGTGCCCCAGAGATCATTTGTCAAAACCCCTGTGGTCACACAAGGGCTAATAAGTGGATGCATAGGGAGAATTTTGACTCCAGTTAAAATTTCCGGTGCCTTAACAAATTAAATCACAGAATTTCTACTGGGTTATAAGACATATATACCATTGGATTTCCTTGCTTTTCCACTAAATTATCCCTAAAAATTGGCCTGGATGATAATCAGGAACATAGTGTGCTAAAGCTGGAAGACACCTTGGAAATCATTTGGTCCAGCTAGCGGGGAAACGAGAGTTCAGGGAAGTTAAGTCACAGAGCTTGTCAGCAAAAGAGAAGGATTAACAGTTGGCCTTAGAATGCTTGGTCTAAGATGCTCGTCATTATGCCTGACGTTTACTAGATGTAGTGTAGGTCTGGTTATGGCCCAGATCTGTAGAGGGTGAAGGCTCGGGTGTTGAGTAAGCTGGCTCTCTGGTGTTAGTTAAATAGAGGGACGACAAAGACTCTTCAGGAAGGATGATGGATCAAGAAGATCCACTCTAGCACATGCTGCATCCTGGATTTCATCAGAAACCCAGTCCCTGCTCCTCGAATGATCCCTTGCTCAATGACATGCCGGAAGGATTTTTCCAACAACCTGATAAGTATTTTCCAAGTGGTGACTTGGGAAAATTTCTAACAAAGATAACTGCCAAATATAGTGGTCATAATAAGGAGAAACAAGTCACTTACGTGGTTCTACCTCCAGATAGGTTCCTTTGCCAAAGATCAGGTATCACAGTGGATAAACCTGGTCTAAAACTGCTCTACTTTCCTTTTGTGGCAACCCTGGCTGCAGTTGCCAAGTCACGTGGTAGACATTGGCTGGGATTTTCTGTCTCATCTGACCTAACCTCGTTTCTCCTAAGTCTTGGGGGCTTTCAGGATAAAACAGGAGGTGATTACTGTGTCAAACAGAAATCTAAGCTTTTGCCATGTTACAATGTGGACGGGTGCTCTGAATGAGAGACACTGGAGAGTTTTAGTGTGATCAGGAGGACAGAAAGGGGGCACGTTAGTAATGGAGTTGTGCTTCTCAGTCTTTGGGCTACGCTTAGGTGGGGCAAAGGTCTTAGTGACTAATGTCCCCCATTCATTCCTACTTTTGAGGGGAATAGCATTTCATATTCAGCCAGAGCTTTGCATCACTGCCAAGCATTGTGCAGCAGCCAGACTTCTTAGTATAAAACAGAATTAGAGTCTTCAGTACATCTTAATAGCATATGCCATGAATATCAAATTTTAGCAAGCTTTAACAACATACACTTAAAAGTGGCAGTTAAATTAACCTCTGTCATACGTAAAAATCAGACTCTATGAGATTGCCTGTATGTCACTCCTAAAAACCAGAAAAAGAACAAGCATTTTCAGATCAGTTTACAGCCCATGAAGGACTGCAGATCATACTGGGCATATCACTGCAATGGAGAGTGGTTCTCAGCTGTGAAAAGGAAGGAGGTCAGAAAACCCGAAACCTAGTTTGACTCTGCCCCTTGCTAGGTGTATAATCTGGCCATGTTCCTTAAGTTCACTGAGCTTCATTTGCCTCCTTTACAAAACGAGGGTAATATCTTCTGTATTGGGAGGTTGTAAGATGAAATGAAAGGGTGTATGGAAAGCATTCTCTCAACTATTATAGAAAGCTTAGAGGTAATTATTAGAATGTTTATTAGGGTTAGACCACAGAGAAAATAAGGTTTACTTGAGGGGTGTAATTTCACTTAGCGCAGAGCTCCCCGGGGCAGGATGGTCGGGTGAGGTTGCTGAGGGAGAAGGGAAGCCTGTCTTTGGTGTTTGAGGTGAGAGTGTTCATTTCTTAGGGCCGTGGGTGAGGACTGGAATCCAGGTTTCTGCTTCCCTTGGTCTTTCTCTAGGTCAAGTGGGACCTCTATTCCGTTCTCTAATCTTCCTTCTTGAATCCAAAAGCTGAAGTCTCTACAGTAGTCCACAAGCCACCCCTACCTCACTCCCATTACCAACCTGACCTCATTTTTAAATCTTTCCCTTGTCACTCACTGTCCTCCAGCCACATGGGCCTCTTGACTGTCCTTCACACACTCCAGGCTGCACTTGTGTTCCCTCTGCCTGGAGTTGCTCTTCTCCCAGATACCTGTGTGGCTCACTCTGTCACCCACTCAGGTCTCTGCTCAAATGTCCTTTCCAAAGAGGCCTTCTGTGACTCCCTTGTTAAAAATCACACACTACTCCTTCCCACCCTTTATTCCTCTTCCCTGCTTTAGTTTCCTTCCCAGGGCTTATTACCATGGAAAATACTATATGTTTTATACACTTATTTAGTTTATCATCTCCCTTTTACCATTAGAATAAAAGCTCCAGTCAGGCATGAATTTCTGTCTGTTTTGTTCATGCTGATTCCCCATGGCACCTAGACGAGTGCCTGGCATGTACTGACAGTAACTTGTCACAGCTTGCAGAGCTGGGACTCAGGCTTGGCTCTGCAGGTTCCCAGCTTGCTTTCATTTCTGTTTCCTTTTGCCTTATTTCACAACGGACTTGTCTTCTCATTCATTTGTTCACACATACATTTGTTTGTTCGTTCGTTCATTCATTTGTTCATTCATTCATTCAACAAACATTCATTTCGTGCCTCCAGTGTATTTGTGGATACAGTAAGGAATAACTCAGAGTTTTCATCCTCATAGAACAAGGAAAACAGATGATAAATGATCATACAAGGTTCAGATGAGCACTATAAAAGTACAGCAGGGTAAGGGACTGCAGAATGACAGGGGATGGTTGAGAAAGGTCTCACTAGAAGTGACATTTGAGGCATGACCTAGAGAAGGAGAGGGAGAAAGCAGCTCCAGGCATAGGGATGTGCAGATCATAGGCTCCATTCTGGGAGATGCCCATTGTATGTGAGAGGGAACCCCAAAGGTGGGAATGGAAATTTTAGAAACACATTGATAAGCCAAGGATCTTGTGGACTGCTCTTTCTTGGAGTGATGTTCTAATCATCACCTAGATCTTTCTGAGTTTAGAACCCTTGAGCACCAGGGGTGTAATGGGAGGGGTCTTGCTTGGAGAATGCCTCTTTTGGTAACTGGTTTTCATCTGGGGATAGGAGCCTGTCCTTGGTGAAGGATGGGGGGTTGGGATGGTGGCTGGAAGGGAAAGAGCCTAACTGTTGCTTCAGACCCTGCAGGCAGCTTGGAAAGATGATCATTAGAGGCCTGAAGGGGAGGCTGGGCCAGGCAGGAAAAACCTGTGCATGCCCCAAGGACCTGCAACCCTGATAAAGAGCAGAGTTCTTACATGCACAGACTGAAGTATGGGAAATACTGAGCTGATGCATTCTGTCATCCTTTGAAATGAAAAGGTGAGGGGCATTCAGAGAGAGCTGGATTCAGAATATCTCTGAATGGAATCAGACGGATGATGCAAATTTTGACTTTGCTAAAAGCTGTGTGATCTTAGGGGACCCCTTCCTGATCAGTAAAAGTGCAGGTGATAGTACCTAATTCTGCATGATTGTTGTGAGAACTGAATAAAATGCCATTCATTCACAAAGTGCCTTGTCCAGTGGCTGGAGGCATAGTAGGCACTCGAAAGGGGTAGTTGATATAATGATCATATACAATAATCCATATTATATTAAGTCCATCTAATGGCCCAATTTCATTAAGATGTTCCTGATGAGTATGGCCCTTTTTTTGCGCTGCTGTCATTGTCATTTTATTTGTGTTACTTTATTCCATGCTGTTTTGTCCTGTTCTTTGGTTCTATTTTATGAAGTTAAGTGGTATTCTAGGGTTTTCTCTATCCAGAGGGCTAAAAGGTATGGTGAATTTGGGGCTGTGAGTTTGTGTAGACCTGTTCTGTTAGTTTTGTGCAGCCTGCAGGTAAGAACTTGAAAGAAGCATCAAAAGGAAGTAGGCTTTTGTGAAGAAAGAAGACACCAAACAAATATATTCCAAATCCTGCCCCCTCTGGATGCCCCTTATCTTTTCATTTCCAAGAATGATGGGAGGCACCAGCTCAGTGTTTCCGCACTTTAATTAATCATATCTCCCGGTTTTTTTTCCTGTTACATGTATCTGTCATATAATTTGCTTAATAGTTTTCTTTGAATTTACTCACTTTTTAACATCAAATATAATTAAAAGGAAACTTTAAATCCCATGGGTTTGACAACCTAATTGTACTATTATGATATCCATTAAAAGACAGCACAATTAAAATGAAAAGAAAGTCTATGTACCATCTAAAACCACGTTTCATACATTCCACACTTAGGAAAACACCAGATTAAGTAAGTCAGTAAGTAGAATTTAAATTCATCTGGAGGAACTTGGTGAACAAAGGGAGGTTAAAAAAATCAGTCATCCACTTTGTCAGGAATGTGGATTAAACTATTTTAGTGGGAAAATTTAAAGCCAAAGAGGTCTAAAGTCAAGAGCCTGAATTAGTAGAATTTTCAAAATCTTCTATGATTTTATTGAAAACCTGAATTTCTCTGCTCTGATTCTGCTAGCTCAGCTTTGGGTTTCTATCTTTTTTTGGATACAAAGCCCGTGCCCATCTCTCCGCACAGAGGGTGACGTCCAGGAATGCCTTGCCTGCACTTCTTGTTCCTTCCCTCGCCCTCAGTCCTGTGCCTTCTTTATACCGTACACTCAGGACTGTCCTGTCCCAGGGTATTCTCTGAGAGGAGCCCACCCCACTATACTCTTCCACCCCACCTCTCTAGAACCTTCCCTTACCTTGGAAAACCTAAACTAAACACCAAGGTATCAGGCCAGGACATGCTGTTACTTTTCCAGTAGACAGCTTAGAAGAGTTGGGACCACTGATCCCATTGCTAGACTTCCCCAGGACCTTTGAAATGGGGTTTTGTATTTGTTTATTACATTTTCTAGATTAATATTAATGTTCACTATCTAACTGGCAGCTCCTGCAAAATGGAGACTGCTATCTTTTTTTTTTTTGGCAAGAATAGTTAAATTCAAATGTCACTTACATGACACAAAAAGATGCCTTCCATGTTGAGTACAATCCTTCGCCAAGTTTAGCATTGATTGCTTTATAACAGTGAACTTGTGAGTGGTATCATACTCTCTTAGTAAGGAGGACGAACGCCATGAGCCCTCAGGGAACCACTCCTAGCTGTGTCCTATAAACTCCAAAGTGTTTCTTAGTTGGAAACATTACACAGTCACTTTGTTCTGCTTGGAATCTGGTCTCACAGGGAGCCAGAATATTCCAGCTTCCTCACTCGTAACTTAGCTTCCGTCTGCACCCCTAACAGTTGGAAATGGATGCCTGGCACTGCTTCCCTTTTTTCTGAAGAGAAAAGTGGCAACACCAGTGACCACTTACCCGGCCTTACTCTCTGTGCCCAGGAGGCTCACTCAGGTCTGCGCTCTCCCAAGAGCATGTGTTTGGCCTAAGGAAGGTCAGAATTATTTATATCTGGAGCCACATTGACAGAATCCCCCAGACTCAGATCAACCTTGTTTCTGATCAGTTCTGACTTGACTTGCGGACTTGAAATGGCTCTGTGGTCTCTGCAGCCTGAACTGAATCCCATGGATTGAGCAGAATTTTCTGTTTCCCCTGAGCTGTGTGGGGTCTTGCACAGCCCCAAAGTCAATTTTTTAAAAAATAGAACCCCCCCCCCTCAATTCCTATGTAGGGGACTAGCCATCTTCCCCAAAGTTCTCCTTGACCCTGTATTGGTGCTGTCACTACCCATTTCACATTTTCGAATATTTCTGCCTCTTTAGAGGGAGGATGCCTTAACCTCAAAGAACAGACAAATGCATTACTTACTTGGTTCCACAGTTACACGGATTCCTTTTCCAAAGTTGAGTTTGAAAAACTCACAGTACTCGAGGGTGTTCCAAAAACCTTGGCAGGGCCCCCACCTTTCTTCTTCCCATTAACTTTAGGAATGGAGGACTTTTAGGGTTTGGCTCTTAGAAAAATGGCACTTGTCACTTATCCAGCTGGTTCATGATGATTTAGTCAATTGCCAGTAGAGGTGGGTGTTCTCTGGGGAGGTTTTTGTCTGAGAAGTAGGTAGGAACACAGGTTCCTGGAAATGTCCCATGGCGGGCATTTCCAGGACAGTGCCTGAAGTTCTCTGAATTGTTGCTGTCTATGGTTTTGGATTGTTTTCGGTTCCTAGACCCACACCTAACTCTTAGTCTTGGAAAACTGACAGTGCCATGCAGACGAGCCTCGGATCCATGACTACTGCAGAGTCAAGGCCTCCACAGTCACCAGTGTTGCCTGAAGGGCAGGTAACAGGTGGCATCACGAGAGATGACGAAGTGGTGTACCCACTGACAGTTCAGTCAGTGTTAGAATAAGCAGCTATAGCTGGTGATTGCCTAGAAACAGATCAATCTCTGTTGAAATTCACCTTCCCAAACTGCAAAGCAAAGCACTCAGCCAAATCTCTCTAGGGATTTGGATTCAGAAATTCCACATGAGATGGCTTATGTAATTTTCTTTTGCAATAGAATCAACATAAAACCAAGACAAGGAAAGTTTTTAAAGAAACATCTTTTTGTGTTTCCCAAACATGGCTATAATACCATTTTGAAAAGCCAGTTTCACCTCAGTGAGAACAGCAGTGGGTAAAAGGCCAGCAGCTGGGCATCACTTCTTTTGGCCTGGTCAACTTCCTGCTGTTACTCTGAGTCCCTGAGCAAGACTGGAGAGCTACTTGTTGTGTTCATCACCCCAGGGCAGGGTGGCCTGACTGAGGATTTCCCAGGGAAGTGCTACCTTTGCCCCTGTAGTTTTTGTACAGGAGTCTGCGGGTTTTGTAGCACTGTGTGTATCCCACCAGTCACAATGGTACAGGGCTTTACAAAAACCTCCCTGGGTTTTACCCTATGTGAACTCTGAGAACCCCTGGGGCCAGATGTTTTCTCCAAATCATGCTCCAGCAAGATCAAAGGGTTTGGCAGTTGGGTCAGGACAGGCTCACCCAGGTGCCTCTGTCTGAGGCTCTTCTGCCTCACTGGCTAAATCTGCCCTGGAGTTTGCAACTAGAATGGACTTTCAGAAACTATCATGTCCGCTCCATCTGTGCTTCCTGGCCAGTCTTCTCTCAAACGGTTTCCCACAGAAGAGTTTGTAAGCTATCTGAACGTCTCAAATGGATTCTACGTGCTGTGGGTTGGGCAGAAAATGTTTGTGATCAATGTGATTTCTCCTGTCACCTGCTAAGCTTCTGAATCACCTCTGCCTGCCCCTGCTTTACACCTGAATAGTGTTGAAACAGTTTACAAAGGCCTTTCACATAAATTAAAAAATTTATCCTCTCCATTGACTCTTTGTTGCTAAATTCAGGGCCAGCAGCCCATATGGTGCTTTGTGTGATTTAGAAAAGGCCACCCTGCTGGGCGCATGGAGAGGCAGCAGCTTGGGTTCAAGCTTGGGAAACAGATGGTACCTTTGTGTGCTGTATAAAAGGTTTCCCTTTCTCCAGCTGATGAAGCTCTACAACCAGGGTCTTTAGCCTCACTTGTCCCTTGGCCGAGTGCCCTTGTGCAAGGCACAACCGTGCAAGTAGATGCAGTGGCTCTTTCCAAATTCAATCGATACTTTTTTTTATTTATATTCTTGTTTGGCCTCCGACTTTTGACACAGTTTCTCCCTGTTTGAAACTGTTCTCTGGGTCAGGACACTGGTTTTGGCTCACCTTTGATCTCTGTGTCTCTCACTATGAAAACAAAGTGATACACCAGGCTTATCAAAAGTGATCTTATTAAATGTGAACCATTAAAAAAGACTGTGACTTTTATTGTTATCAAAAGGGAGCAGGACTGAAAAAAGTCTTCAGACTTTCCCTGGAGGACCTTATGCAAATCCATCACTTAATTTAAGTGTCACAATTTTACTTATAATCTTGGTGACAACTCTTTCCTGTCCTACATGTAACTGCATGCCTGCCCCATAAACTCCAAGCAACTCCCATCTGCACATACAGAGCCTAACACTCTTCTGCTGGTTAAAAAAAAAACCCCAAAACAAATAGGAAATGAAGAAATATTATGACCTTAATAACAGTGTAATAGCAGATGGCTTAGGACAGAAAGCAGGAAAGTGTGAATCTCATGGAGAGGGCCAGATGAGAATAAAGAATTGTAATTTGGACTCTTGAGTGTAGCTGTTTTTAGGTGCTAGTCTTTGAACTGACAAGAATTTGGTGGTTGCCGTGTTGAGTAATAGATTACGCTTCTTATTAACCCCTGTGAGACTCATGGACATCCTCATAGTGCTGTTGTGCAGACTTTCCCAAGCAGGCACCAGGAACTGGTTTGAATAGAACTAGTTATAGGAAACAAAAAGCTGGGAATGAAAAGGCAATTAACATCTTGAGTGATACCAAAAGTTAAACCATGCAACCTTGTGGGGCTGAGGCAGTGAGTTTTACAATCCTGGGGCTGAGGCAGTGAGTTTTGGGGTGATGAGTCCTGATGAGAATGCCGTGGCTGTGGTTCCCACCTTTTCACTCTCCGTTACAGAAGTGTACGTCCACGTGCCTTACCACATGACTCTGCAGGGCCTCCTAGGCCAACTCCATTGACTTTGGGTCTGGCCATGCTTTGGTCCATAGAACATGGGTAGAAGTAACAGCGTGCCAGTTCCAAGCTGAGGCTCCAAGAGACATCACATCATGGACTTCCAATAGCACCCTTGAACCTCCGCCTTCTGAGATGAGACAGTGTGTTTCAGAGACGCACTGCTACTTCAGCTGGTTCTGAGAATGAAGACATGTAGAGAACACCTGGCTCTAACTCACATCTTGGAGCTGAGTCTGGCTGTCCTGAGCAATACATGCTTGTTGTTCTAAGCAACTGACATTTTGGGATCATTTTTTATAGATTATAATGACAGCAGAAATATTTGATTAATACAGATGCCAAGCTTTGGGGCAACCCTAACTATAAAATGACATGCTTAAAATTTTTGGTGGCTTTCTATTATCCTCAGTATAAAGTGATGTAGAACACGGGCTTTTGCTTACATTCCAGGCCTATATCTTGCACTTCTATCCCGGTTCTCTTAAACTCAGCTGCATTGAACTACTTGGTTCCTTAAAGTTCCATGTTCTTTCATAACTCTTTGCCTTTACCATGTGATTGCTTCTATCATATGTGCTCTTTCCTTCTTTTATTTCCAAATTTGTTCCCTAACCTGTCTGCTTAGATCTTATTCATTTTCTGGTCTTAGCTTAGCTACTTTCCTAGGAAGGCCTGCATGAAGGCTCTGACTGGGTTGAGTTAGGTGCTCACCCCTCCCCTGAATTTCCATGACATTCAGTGCTTATCTCCATCATTGAACCCAAAACCACTTTTCTCTTCTTCATTGGGTAGAGACCCTTGAGGGAAGGGGTTTTCTTGTTCATTTCTGTGTATGTCGTGCCAGCACAGTGCCTGACTCGGTGAATGCTCAGAAAGTGTCTTCTGAATCCATTTTAAGGACGAGGTATCTCATGTTCAGAGAGGATAAGCTAGGAAGTGACAGAGCCACGGCCAGAGCCCACAGATACCCAACTTCTCGCCCCTGCTCTCTTTCTGGCACCAGGCTACCCTGTGGAATTCAACCTCAGTTTGTTCAGTGGAGCATAGCAACATCAGTGGTAAACAAATTGATTTTTAACAATAGCCTGACTTAAGCTTCATTGGGAAGCTAAATTTGTTGTGATTTGTTCTACACCCTGAAATACATTCTAAAACCAAACAAAAATGAGTTTCATGTTGTCTTCATATTTGGAATATTTAAATCACTTACTTTTCCACTAACGTGAGTATCAAAGATCACTTGTGCCTCTGGAAAGGAAGCCTAGAATGTCACGGCTGGGAGAGACTTCAAAGATCATATATTCACTCCTTTGGGTGTTCGGATGGAAGAGCCTAGAAAGGTCCAGAGAGGTTTCACAACTTGACAAGGCATCCAACTTCAAAGGAACATATAAGAAAAACCAAGTATTCTAATTCCTGGTTCAGTTATATTTTTTAAATATATTAGACAAATACCCAGTCTTCTTTGGTCTTTTATTCTGGCATTTATCATTTGAAATAGTTTCTGGGCACCCTCTCAGTCCCACAGCCTGATCTCCTTCCCTGAAGTGGCCACAGAATGGCCCAGTGACCTGGCATTTTCTTTTTCTCTGTGACTTTTCACTGTTGTCTCAGATGCTCTTCTGTGGGAAAGGGGTGTGTGTGGCAGGCACAGGGTGGGTATATCCTGAAATTAAGCTCTTCCTGGAGGGAAGCTCATCCTCAATGGGGAACAGAGGAAAAGGGACAGTGTGTGGGGACTGGGTTTACCAAGGTGTTGTTCAGTCCTTGCTGGGACCAGGCCTTATGCACAGAGACTCAGAGCACTTTGGGAAAATGTATGGGATACCAACCCAAGAAGTAAATAAATATGGCACGGGGTTATCCTCAAGGGATATGGACTTTGAACTATATTCATCTCCACCTCCTGTTCCCAGTGTTGGTATGTACTCTTTGAAGGTTATAGACAAATTGTAGTATATTCAAAGGAGAATACCAAGCTGTTGAAGAGGCTTCAAACCAGGTACAGGGAGGAACAGCTAAAAAACCTGGGAGAAGAAGACCGAAGGAAGGGGTATCTCTGAGGGTGTTTGATCTTAGTCTTTGGATATCTGTTTGGGAAGAGCTGGCTTATGAACTCATGTCTGCTGTTTCATTCTATCTATTGCGATGTGTTGGTTTCATTGAAATATATGAGAGAAAATACAGATATGTATTTTCTTTTTAAATTTTATTTATTTTAGATAGATGGGAATGGAGGGAGAAAGAAAGGGAGAGAAACATCGATGTGTGACAGATGCATCGGATGGTTTCCTCTCGCACACCCCTGACTGGGGACCTGGCCTGCAACCCAGGCATGTGCCTTGACTGGGAATCGAACCAGCAACCCTTCAGTTCGCAGGCCATCACTCAATCCACTGAGCCAAACCGGCCAGGGCTATGGATATGTATTAATAGTTTAAAAAGAGGTTAAATTGCAATGCAGAATCTGAAACCATGTTAATGAACTTTACCTATTCTGTTAGATTAAAATCTACTGATCTGGCTTACATTTTGGATGGAACTTTCACTCATATGTGCTTTTGTAACATAAACCTTTGGTCAAGTGGGAAACATTTGTTCATGAGTTAAGCAACTTCCACATATTGAGACACTTCATTATACAGTATCAAAATATCGCAGTAGTTAATATCACCACTGATATCTTTAAATAAGAAAAGTATTTAAATTTTGGGGAGGCATCCAGCTCATGGTGGCTGACACAAGTTTTTCCAAACTCTAATTTTTGCCTAAAGCTTAGATTTTTATCATTATTAACAATTATTAGTTATTTTTCTGGATGTGACAAGCTCATTTAATTCATTTTTAAGAAGATGCCTGCCAAGTACCCACATCTGAATAACTACAGTTTGTCTGTCATTCTTTCAAGCAAAAATGGTCTTTCATGGAAAAAGTGGCTCATTCAGCTTTCAACTCAAACAATTGCACAAATGTTTTTTCTTGAGATAATTATCATAATTTGGAAGGCAGCAGAAGTGCTTCATGTGTACTTCTTCTTTTGCCACACAGAATGCTAAAAATACATACACTCAAGAGTTAAGATTTAATGAAATTGAGTTTTTAATTTTACTTTGTCAGTGTAAGGACTAAATTGTGTCCTCCCAAAGTTCTTATGTTGAAGTCCTCACTCCCAGTAGCTAGAAGGTGACACTATTTGGAGATAGGGCCTTTAAAGAAATGATTAAGTTAAAAATGAGGTCTTTAGTGTTTGGGCCAACCCAATCTGACTGGTGTCCTTACAAAAAATGAAAATTTGGATGCGCAGAGAAACGAGACATGCATGCACAGAAGAAAGAGCATGTGAGAAGGTGGCCTGCGGCAAGCCTAGGAGAGAGGGCTCAGGAGAAATCAACTCTGTAGGCATCTTGATTTGTATTTCTAGCCTCAAAACTGTGAGAAAATAAATTTCTGCTATGTAAACCACCACATCTGTGGTATTTTCTTATGTCAGCTGTTGCAAACTGATACAATCAATGATATTTTGAAGGGTAACTGGCTTCTCCCACCCCCCAACAAATATGTGGCAGTGAAGAATATAATGGCTACTGATTCAGAATGCATGCCACTGCCTTGATTCATGCTAAGGGACCAGTAGTTTTACCCACCATTGTTTTTGCATCATCAGTGATAATGTCAACAAAATGAAAAAGGCAAATAATATTTTGGTATTATTATCTTGAAAAGGTGTTGAGGCCCCTCGAGGTTCATAGACCATAATTAGAGAACCACTGTCCTAATTCTATGCTGTTTGTGCTGCCAAAGTTGCAACAGCAGCACCAACTGCAGGCAGGCCTCCTCTGCTGCCTCACCTCTCCCTACCTGTTTGCTAGTGATGAGCTGACCAGTTTTATCATATGCTTTCATTGATCAATGAGTAAGTGGTCAGAAGTCGTTTTGAACAGCAGCCTGTCAGTTCTAAAACATGATAAAATTGATTCAAGTATTCTGGTTGCAATTTCTAGTCAAAGACCATAGATGTGTATGTCATCTTCCTCGGGTTACTTTTGCTTGCTGGTACTCTGGGGGGCAGATGCTGGGTCCATGATAATTGTGCTTTGGTGACATAAGAAAGACTCAGTGAAGGCCTAGAAGTCTGACCATGTTACATTCAGTATCCATACTATATTTTTGTGACAAGAATTCAGCCTTTCCATTAAATACAGTGTTTACTTGTTTAAGTGGCAGGTAGCTGAGATGGTAACTTGAGTTTTGGGCAAAATCATAAAGAGGAGGAATAGACCAACAAAGCTTGCAGGGTTAATGCATCAAATAATATACTCAGCAACTGGACAGGAATGAAGAAGCCAGGCTTTTCAACTAAGACCCATATAAGGGCCCAAGAATGGATAAATCCAATCATGTTCCCCTCAGGTAAGAAGACCTGGACATACTTTAGCTTTTGTCAAAAGCTTCCCTTACCTTCTCTATGATGCCCATCCAACTGAAGGAGACATGAGCTTGGCAATCAACTCATTGGAATTCATTGGTATACCTGCACAAGAATGGAACATCCCCACCCCCATACAATGGAGCACTTGATTTTGAACTATTATCATCTCAGATATTAAAAGGTGGTGATTTTAGTAAAATAACACACTTACGCCTATGTCTTCAATAAGAATAATCCAAAAAGTGCAACATCATCATTAGCAATTTTCTTATTTATTTTACCTATATAGTCAGTAAAAGAGTTCATTGTCATCTTAAACATTCATCATATGAACATATAGTTTTAATTTGTTCAAATGTCTATAGTTCAGGAAGTTCTTTGAGTAGAGTAGCAGTCTTTAAAAAAGTATGCTAATTTTCAAGAAACATATTGCATTTTAATTTTTCATTGTTTAAACTTGCTGCAGACTTCTTGGCC